>JBBPCX010094133.1:0-24371 GCA_037974365.1 Hydrocynus forskahlii | reverse complement strand
AGAGAGAGAGGGAGAGAGAGAGAGAGAGAAAGAGAGAGAGAGAGAGAGAGAGAGAGAGAGAGAGAGAGAGAGAGAGAAAGAAAAGAAGGATCGCCTTTCGACTGTGTTCTGTCAAGGGAGAAATTACACACTTACTGTTTTTTTTTCCAAAGACGATGGTCTCCATAGATCATTCCACTGGATTTACGAGCCAATTTTCAACATGAAATATAGACACCAAGAATCAATTTTGCCACTGTGTCTCAGACCTACACCTCCCCCTGTCTTAAGAACACACTGGAGCTGCCAGATTTCCCTCTGGCATTCCCTCTGTATAATTTATGTATATAATGAATATATATGAATGAATATGAATGAATTCATACTGAATATATTAATCAGTATAAAATGTTAAAATTTGTCATTTTGATTGTCATAATAGAGCTTACGTGTATATATATCTAAATGTGTGCACAGATAGATGGATAGATAGAGAGATAGGCAGACAGATATAATACACAATATGCATGAATGAATTAAGTCATATATTCAGTATTCAGTGTACAATGTAAAAAAAAAAATCTGAAAAGAATGAACATTAGAAACCGTGCTTGAAAATGTAAAACTGTCATTACTGATGCGCCCCTCGCTCTCTACTGTGGGGGTAAATTTACTATCTTTCATGGAAACCACTGTCAAAAAATTAGGCCATGTGCACGTTATCAGAGTAACGTGGGTTGGGGGGGGGGATTATGCCACGGACAGACCCACACTGAAATTAACTTTTAACTTTATACAATAAATCACCACTAGTGATTTTGGAGGTTTTATTTTGTTAAAACATGGTGCATTGAAAATTTCAATTTGAGAAATATATTTTAATTTATTAATCCCAAACAAAATCTGAATCTAATTGAATCTGAAAATGTGAGAAAATATTTTACAAAGATCAAGAATTCACCTGAAAATTATTTCACTCTATTATTAAAAGCTGCTGACGGTCATGCCTCTATCTGCAATCACATTTGTCAAGAGAAAAATGGAAGTAACATGTCAATTATAAATGCATCCGTCAAGTCCTGTAGTGTAACGATGCAATTTACTGGAGATGGCTTTATCGTCATCAGTTCATGCTGAGGGCGTGAGCTCACACTGCCGTGCTGTTATTGATGATCAGACCTGCCTGGGCTTACAGACAAGACTGGGCCAGTCACATTAAATCAAGTAAATGTGAATACTTGATTAAAACAAACAAAAATGTTTATCCTTTTAATTAAGCCCTTTTCGATCAAGTTAATTTTTCCAAGTTAATGTACAGCAAATAAACAGGTATGCATGGTTTGTTATTATTCAGTTAAGTACAATATTTAATTTTGGGCTTTTTATTTAAAATTAGTTACTCGATAGATCCCTGGTTTAAATCTATAAAGGCAGCATTTTATGGGATTAAAATACTTTAGAAAAACTCTCCCAGGCTTACTGCTTATTTGACAAACCACTGATGAAGGGTCATCACTTAATTTGCATGCAATTAGAAGAAAAAAAAAAAATAAAATAAATAAAAAAAAAAATATATATATATATATACACACACACACACACACACACACACATATATATATATATATATATGTATATATGTATGGGATTTTTGTTGTTTTTTAGACTTCTAATTGCATGCAAATTAAGTAATGACCCTTCATCAGTGGTTTGTCAAAATATATATATAAAACATACACATACTGAGACAGAGACCTACATTAATCTTGATATATGACATCATATTTATATATACAAACATTTCCGGTTTGTGAACAATTGGCAGCTTTTTTTAGATATTTACACAAGGTGTGTTTCAGCCCTTTTGCTTTATACAGTGAAAAATATCCATACAAACATACAATGGTTCTTGAATGTTTGTGAACCCTTTTAAATTCTGTTCATTTATGCATCATTTTGACCAAAATTGCGCTGAGATCTTTGTCACCCTCCACAGAAATGATGGTCCAACAAAAATCACTCTACGTTACATTAATTCCACATTCTGGAAGATAACAAAGAGACCCAGGACATCATCTAAGGATCTGAAGGCCTGATGTCAGTTTTGTGCCATCAAGTTAACACTGAACAAGAACAACAGCAAGGACCTTCTAAAAAAACATGTGGCAGACGACCACTGAAAGAATTTATGTGAACTAATAAGGCAAAAATAAATCTTTACGACTTAAATGAGAAACTTCATGTTCAGAACAATGCATTCCAGCTTAAGAGCCCGCTGTGAAACACCGTGGTCACAGTTAAATAGATTGGGTCTATTTTCCTGTCTTTGGACCAGGACAGCTTACTTACCAAATGATGGGACTATGCACTGCGTGAATAAATTCTCCATAAAACTGTCCCAACACCCAACTGAACTGAAGGTCATCAAAAGATAGGCCTCACAGTGAGACAGCACTAAAGACCTGAGCAAAAATAACAAGCAAGAATGTTACATTTCACAGAAAAAAATACTACTAAAATCACCGAGCTGAAAAAGCGCTGTATGCAGGAATGGGGCAAAATTCCTCTAACTGATCAGCAGTTAAAGAAAATGTTTGGCTGAAGTTATTGCCCATATGGGTCACACTAGTTGGTTCATATACTTTTGTCAACAAAAAAGTATGTTTCACTGGTTCGATCAACAAATTAGTAAAGAACTGCTGTTTGTCTTTATCTGTGAAAATTCTCTTTGAGAAAAAAATCATTCATAAAAGAATTCATAAAACTTCAAGCATCGCGGCACAGCATGTGCATTCATGAGGTGTCATTTTTATAATGCACATGAAAACTACATAAATGCTAATAGCACCCTCTTGTGGAGACTCTTTAGTAAAGTGGCCCCTTCGAGTCGCACGTGAACACACCACAGCGCACAGTGTGAACAATGTGAAATTCTTTCTCTGCACTTAACCCATTCACCAAGTGAAGCAGGGGGCTGCCACCAACAAGGGGTGCCCGGGGAGCAGTGTGCGGGTATGGCCCCTTGCTCAAGGAAAGCTCAGAGATGACACTAGCAGTCCAGGGATTCAAACCCACAACCTTCTGCTTGCAGGGTCAACTAAGCACTAGGCCACCAGTGGCCCCGACAGTACACACAAACTAACCAGTTCTGGGGTTTGACCCCTAGTAGAACATTTTAGTGATCTCAACAAGATGATTCAAGGGCATTCTGCAAACAAAATGCAGGGAAAGTAACTGCTGTTCAATGATTCAGTTCACCAAGTTCAACTATGCTAATACAGAACATAAAAATCGTTCTACACAACTGGAATTTCCCAGACTTTGACTTGTGGTTTATTCCAAAGCCCCAGAACAAACCACAGCTGAACACGGTGATCAACTCACCCGCCACAAAGAGAGCTGAGGGTATAAAGAGGGCCATGCACAGATCCTAGGAGTACCTACCTGGGCTCCAAGGTTGACGGCTGGCCCTCCGCTGCCCTCCCTGCAAGCCTTCCACCCCCCGCACGACTATCCCTACATTCATCACCACTTCTAACCAAGTACTGAATAAAGCATGTGTGTGGAACACTTAGACCTGACTCCTTGCATCTTGTTTGTGGCTCTAACAGCTGGCAGTGCCCACAGTAGCAATAACAGCATCGGGTAATGCAAACCTACTTCAAGGGCCTTTGGGTAAAAACTGATGGTTATGTGGTTCATAAAAGTAAAATAATAAATACAGCTCCAGAAAAAAATGGGAGACAACAGCAAAAAAATGTTCAGTTCTTCAGGTTTTATCTTTTATAGGTACAAGTTTTGAACTGAACAGCTTTGCCTTAGTTTTTAAGAGCTGCTCACAATATTTCAGTCCCAAATAAAAATATTGTTCTTTGAAGGAAATGACAATACATCAAAATAAAAGAAATGATGCAGTGTTTACAGAACTTGAATAAGTCAAAGAAAAATCTCTTGTTCACTCAAACAAAATGGCAATATTACCTTTGACGTACTTCTAGTAGTGTTGCAGGAGGAGAGTGTTGATTACAGCAGTGTTTTTATACTTTTCCCTCATTAAATAAGATGTGATTCAGGTGGTCACTTATCACTACCTCATAAAGCAGAATGAGGTGCTTGTGTAGGAATTTAACAGGCATAGAATGGTTGTCATACTCGTAGAGATGCCGATTCAAAAATAAATTGCAATAGTCGCATTTCTTTACAGAGCTGTTATGAAGACTGACAAAATAAGTGACAATGAACTTCTGCTTGAAAGAATTCCTCCTGAGTTCTTGTACTTAAAAATTTTGAACACTCTTTATTTAAGCACGACTCACCAGTTCAAAGTTTGCATGCTTGTAAATATGAATGACAGTGTGTGGGAACAAATGAGTGTGGAAGCAAGTGAGTAAGAACCACAGAGGTAAAGTAGCTGTATCGCATTTTGGAAAATGTGAAAAATATATGAAAAATGCCAGAAGTGAAAAAACACAACATTTATTAGATTATTTAATGGGGATTCACAGCCAGGCATTGGTTTTAAATACAACATTTGGTCTGTACAGGGCACTACAGCAGACATTTGGCCTGTCCATCTCAGCCAGATTAATGAAGAGTGGGTGTCAGAATTTATAGAGGTTTATAGAGGTGACTGGCAGAATGGCACCAGTAGGCACATTTCAATATGAGAGAAGAATAAAAGTGGCCCAACCTTCAGGAGAGGTTGACACAGTAGGGTCAGAGCAAGAACAACTGGACAGTCCAAATACAAAGTATAGGCAGGATCCAAAATGTATCCGTTTGCATATGATTCCCCATTTATTCCCCCAACTACTCTCCAGAAATTTAATTCCCTGAGCTGCTCAGCAGCATGAAGATCAGGCAAGAGTAAAATACGATGTCAGCTGTGGTCTGTGTAATGGTTTCATGGGCACTTTTAGAGGGGACAGCAAAAAAACAAAGAAAGTTTGAGGAAAAAGTAAACAGAAGGCAGAGGAGGTCCTGTGCACACAGTCAGTGGTGAAGACAAAATTGGTCTTCAGCTGCAGTCGTGATGAGCAGCCTACAGCCTCAACCTCTTGCTACAAACCCCCATGCTCAGAGATGCAGACTGCTTAAGAATGTCCCTTTCTTCCCAAAAATGTCCAATGTCAAGGTTTTTTTATCTTCTTGATCGAGGATGAGCTGGAGGCAGACTCTCTGCGCTTACGCTGTGAAACAGTTTAAAAACACACGTTTTTTCAGTTTTGGTACAGACACTAAACTTCCCAGTTGCAAATCATTAACCTTTGCAATCACACACCAGTGGTTTATAAACCATAAACAAAAGCTTCAGGAACCTGAACCTTCACAACAATGGTTTTTCTACCATGGGAACCATATTGACCATAACCATAGCAGTAATTTTGGTGTCATTACTTCAATCTTTTTTTTTTTAGCATACTTTCATATTTTTTTGTTGTGTATTACAATTATTTTAAATAATCAGTTATATATGGATTAATTTAATTGAGCACTAGGTAGGCATGACAGTACTGACATCGATATCACCAGATCATAAAAAAAAAAAAAAAAAAATTCACCATATGACAGATGATTAGATTTGGCTGATATGTGAAACTGATATTTACTGACATTTATTGTACTTCAAAAGAGCAGACTTGGAAGAGAGCAGAGAACAGAAGATGCAAAGCACTGTGGCATGTTCTTCTACAAATATTCACAGACATAATAAACTAAACACGGTAACATTCACTTTGTAGAATATACGAAGAAAGTTCTATCATCTTACCGAGTTGGGCGTGAGTGGTGCTCCCACTACATCAATAATCTGCTCCTTGGCTTCTGTTTTGATCTCGTCAGGTCCAGGCCAGGCTTGGCTGTCCAGACCCCCACCGCTCTCACTCTGGGGTGTCACAGCACCCCCTGCCTTCAGTAGGGCCTCGTAGCGGTGCCGCAGCATCTGCTGCTCGTACTCACAGTTGCTGTGGGCCTGCTTGAGCTCATAGACAAGGACCAGGTCGCTGCGGAGCTCATTGAACATCTGCACAATCTCCTCAGTGGGCATGGGGTTCAAATCTACAGCACACACAGACAAGAGGGATCAGACAGGGTTAGGCAATGTGTGATAATCCAGTGTTTGTCAGTCTCTTTCCACTGCACACCAATGTTAATGCTCTGTAGCCTAGAACTTCCCTAATCCTGGTCTGTAATGCTTCATCTATAATTAATAATTAGAGGTTGGGTCCCCAGAATTACAGTAAAAAACAAAAAAAATATAGCACACCTGTTCTACTCATTGGAGCAAGGAACTGATCAGGATTATTTTAAGATTGGGGTGAGCGCACACGAGCTGCAGTGACATATTCTGACTTATTCCATTATTTTAATGTTTGCTTGTGGTTTACAAACCGATCACAAATCAGAAGCAACTGAAGCGCACATTCTTAGAGGGTTCGATTTAAATCTCGGTCTCTGCCCTTCACATTTAAAGTGAAACCTTAACCTTGATAGTTATTTTTACCTTGTTAATTTAATAGTTAAAAGTCCAAAATCCTGTTTTGGATTACTTTTAATCAAAGAGTAATGACCCAATGGCCCACCTTTTATCATCTGTGTTTTAATTACATCATTATGCATCAGGCTGGTATACCATAGGGAGGCATGACAAGTTTGACAGAACCTTAAAACCAGTGTGAGTTATGGCAGCGCTAAATGAGGGGAACACCAGCTCTGTGGCTGTCGTGGTAGCATTCAGGCAAGGGATAGATTGAAAGTGAGGCACACTAGTGCCACATGACTGATCTAGAACTGAGCTATAACTGAAAAACACTATTATTTTAAGGGTTAATTTGAGAAAAAATATTTCGGTACTTGCTCAGAGATGCCAAGAAGTATTTGAAATTTGCTCGGAGACCCTCCCTGAACCATGTTTTGTTCCGTAAAATGTCATGTTCGATTGATGTTGGCCAAGTGCTTTTTGTGCTCTAACACACCTCATTCAACTGATAAGGTGATGATCAATCCCTGCTTCTGCTAACAGTGTTTTAGAGCAAGGAGAGCATGTCTCTATGATTGACTTTTACAAAACATTACACCTTTAAATATGTGTGAATGCCAAACTTTGAGAGCACTCACCCACTCCTCGCTCAGTGAGGATCTGCTCTATCGCTTTTATCTTCTTCTGCCCCACAGAGCTAGGCAACTTCATCTGGAACATAAAGACAAAACACTCAAAACTACAAAAAGATACACACAGCGATATATGAAAATGTTTGTTTAGAAAACCCAGATACAAGCTCACTACATTCACCTCTGCATACGCAGAAGCCTGTGAAAGTCATTAGTATGTATGACTCACATTTTATACATATATTTTATAAAAAGTCATTTTGTACATACATTTAAAAACTTGTGTGAAGTGAGTCTCGCTTGTATACACACACACAGATATGTTTAATTTATAAACTCTTAGTTTCATCTTAGGCATGGGGATATGATGAACAGATGAATTGGACAAAATTGCATATCTGAATTCCATGAGGTTGAGCAGCAGGGTCATTAGCACTTTCAGGCTCAAAAGACCACACGAAGGAACGAAGTGAGCGCAGTGAGATAAAAATGAGGTCATCTTTCACCCGTAATACCCACGGAACTCACTTCAAAACAGGGCTGCCCACACAAGCTAAGACCAACAGCTCAGCAGCCATGTCGGAGTCATACGCTACGAGTGCTACTCTTAATGTGCTCTGCACAGAGCGACTCCGCTTCATCCGTCTTTATGAAGAATCCCTTCGCTTTGGGAGCATTGCTCTACCTGTGATGGTGTTAATTAATCATCCTTTAGCCAGTGGAGGGAGGCATAAACAAGCTTGCAGACTTTACAGAAGAGATGGAAGGCAAGTCTCTTCCTAGACTTTGCAGATAAAACACTGAGCGCTGCATCCTAGGTTTGAAGCTAGACTCGATCTCTCTGTGACAGTGTGATCTAGAGTGATTACAAGCACTGAACCTGTCCTTTGAGTGGGAGATGACAGACATGATGCATGTCAAATTATTCTGAATTTCAAACTAAACACTAGATATTTAATTGGGTGCTGTGAGGATCCTGACCAATGAAAAACACTGTTTTGGAGTTGGGCATATTTCTGCTCAAAATCTATCTTTAACCATCCTGTCACATCAATAGGTCACTGGAGTGTATAAAATATTGTGTCCTTTCATTGAGCCCTACCACCCGGCAGTTACAAATTATAATCCTCAGAAATGATCAAACGTATTTCCTCAAACACTAATTTTGCAAAAATAGAGAAGTGGGGAAATGGCAACAGATGAAGCTGGAATCCAGGCTATGCTGAGGTTCAAGCTAGACTCACCCTTTGACTTCGCAAAGAGACTCCTGCTGATTTGAAGTCAGGGAATTTGATTCCTGCAGTTTCAGGGACAGCCTAGAAGTGGACAGGACACAGCAATAAATTCATTTTAAATGGATTATACAAGTGTCAGGGGTAATATCAGACTAACAGGTACAACAGAGTTGAATAAAAGCTACACAACTGATGGCTCTAAACAGCATAAACATAATAATCATCATTGCAAACAGTGGTAAAGATGTGTAGATAAAATGTACCGTTTCTTCTAGCACGCATAAAAATTCTGTGCTCCAATCAGTTATTCAAAACCGGAGCTATTACCATAATGAAAAAATTAACTAATACATGTCTGCTCACTTTCTACAGATTTTCAACAATAAGAGTACTGCGGATGAGATTTTCTAGTTTAAACACCAGAAAATCCTCCTATAAGACAACGACTGTTAGGAACTTACAAAACTACAAGCGCTTAAAGCAGGTGTCAAGTGGATGTGCAGCTTTACATGTTTTTTATTCCACGAGCTGGGAAATGCAGAAGGAAGCCAGATCATGAACATTACTGCTAAGAAGTCAAACATCACATCTATATTTATTAGCCTCTGTTTTTATTACTATTTTATCTATTTAGTGCTGTATGATATATTTGCATAACGTAGGGTAATGCGGTGAGAGAAAACTAGAATTCCCATTTAACTGACATACATGGCAATGATATAATGGCAATCGTTTTTTTGCTTATCGTCCCAGCCCGGCTACACTCAGAATTACAAAAATTTCTAAGAAATTACACTCATGGGTCAATGTTAAACTTGGTTCGATATTGTACAGTTCAATAGTTTTCCCACTCTAACACATTGCAAGCTATGCAAGCAGCCAGGTTTAGTGAGATATGGACCTTGAATTAATTTCATCATTCTCAGAATTAAATAGCTAAGAAAATAAATACCTATTCAAAAGTAGTGGGAGAGATGATTTTTCATAAAACTAGTCCAAGTAAATGACTTATGTAGTTCCTGCAGCTCAAAAAAATATTCATTTCTTTGTTGTTGTGTGTGTAGCAGTGTTGTGGCCATTACCGGTTTCTCTGTTTCTCGTTTCTGTGGGAGTTTCTTCTTGGGGGCCTTGCGCTCAGCTCTGCGCAATTCTGTGGTGCTGTCAGCTGCTGTGATCAGTTTCTGAAGGTCCTGTGCCTTCTTTTCACGCTCTTTCTTGCGCGTCTCAATCTTCCTTAGCTCTTGGATCAAGTATTCCTCCTCTGCCACCTACAGGAAGAAGACAGGAAAGTGCCACATTTGAGAAATAAATGGATCAATTGAAAGTCTCTGTATACTTATGACATACATAGAAATTGAAAGCAGTAATTTTCTGCAGTCAAAATACAAATGCTCCAACATGCAACCTGACACTGCTCATCAAAACACTACACAAAAACAAGCCAGCTATCAAATGTGAAGCTGCCTTTGTCCTCAGTTTGAGGAGTTACAGAACATAGATGAAGTCAGAGCTCAGAAATAAAATAAAAATAATATTTGAAAGAATTAATAGGTTCATTTGCATTCAAACCCCAACATAATGTTTCTATACTAGTAAGAAAAAGTATTTCATTCCATTTCTTTACAAATGTATTGCTGAAGATAAATTTACACATAGACAGGGCATGAAATTTCACTGTTCATGATACAGTAAACATCCTCAACATAAAGCTATACAAAAGTCCAGCATTTACCAGAGGCTGTTATGATCATACTTTCCATATTTGCAGTGGATTCACATCCTGTAAGGTTACCTCATTAAGACAATATTCGTATGTCCCTGCCATGTCCATGCCAGCAGAGCGTGTTTTTGTCAAAGGAGGTGTTGTGGTCACCACAAAGAAAATTCAAAATTCATTTAATTGGAGAGCTGTCTACAGCCTGTTTTGTTTTTTTTTTGCGAAGTTACAGAAATACCTGGATATTATTTATAGTTTATGCCTTAAAGAATGAAGTCACATTTGTAGTTTCATTTTTGTTTCAGGAAAACTACTTCTAGTTTCTGCTTTTAGATTTTCAAAAACACCATCATTTTCAAAAACAACATCATTTATCCCCTAGTGAAAAAACTAACTTAGACCAGGTATTCCTTTTATGGCTGTCTTGCTGAGTATAAAATGATGCACATTTTGTCTACTGGCAGAAGGAAATCAACAGTCTAATGTTGGGCTCTCACCTGCTCAGGTGTGCGGTTGAAAAGTCTCTCCAGCTGTTCTTTCCTACGTCTCTCATGACCTGCATCAAAGATGTACACTTTGGGCTCAGTGCCAGTGACAGCGCGGACTTTTGTCAGCTTCCCACAGATATTATAATAACGCTCCTTCAGGTCCTCCACAGAACGTCTCTGTAAAATGATAAAATATAGAACGTATATCACACATATAATATAGAAGGCTAAACAATGTTTCGTAAAATCATGTTCGTGTACAACACTTCGGGTACCTAATGAATATATCACTAGTCTGAAACAATGTATGCATTGCCTTGATTTGTGATACTGAGACACAAATAGCATACTTACTCTGTACTGCTGGTGGTCATAGCGATCATGAATAACAATGAAACGAAGGTCAAATCGCTTGCACAGGTCAAACAGGTGATCCGTCTCTGCTTTAGTCCAGCCATCATCATGGAGATACATCTGATACTCCTGCTCAGAGTACACAGGAACTTGGACAGTCTGAGAGAGAAATATCTGGGTGAGTCATTTTACACTCATATACACACAGGAGCCTGACAACTTCATAATCAAACCAATCCCAGGCCTACTCCCCCCTTCTGTTGACAAAATCTAAAACATCTTTGACCAAATACATGCTTATAAAAGAGTACTATAATTAATCATTACAATACAAGAAAAAAAATACCAAACAAATTCATTTATTGACTCTAAAAATCTATAACTGGACATTTGAATTCCGCCACAACCTTTAACCACAATCATGTTTTTTTTGTTTGCTTCACTAACGACTCTCTTCAAAAAATGAAGGGGCCAGAAATGGTAAGGACATAGAAGAAAAAAAATCCTTTTATCTTCTATGTCCTTACCGTTCCTTAAAGATCATTTAAGTGGAAGGTTCCAGGAGGAACTGTTAATGAGATGTGTAAAATATGAGGAACCCTTTTGGCGTTCAAGAACCATTGCATTATGTAGAGGGGCTAGGAAGCACCCTTAAATTGGAAAAAGAAAGTTAACATTTTGTGATATTTAAAAAGTTTCTTGGCATTGCATAAAGACCCCCTTTTTTTCAAACGCATAACTTTATCCACTCAACATGCGTGTAAAACTTGCTCTTTCTTTCACTACCTTGCATCAATTAGCTCTAAAATGACCTACCATGTCTGATTCAGTGAAATATTTTTTAAGAAAAGTTTGATGCAGTATGTAAACGTTGTTAAAGCTTTAAAATGTACTCCCCAGTCTACATAGTCCCATGTATGGAAACCACATTTACATATATCTGACTTATGAGCCTACAGCACTTCAAGCTGAAGTTATAAAAACCATTTCAACCCGAAATCTCATTTGAATAATGGCAGCCAATTAAAACAAGATATAAAAACAGAGAGTATAGAGAGAACAGTCATCTAAAAATGAATTATGAATGTTTGTGGTACATAAAATACACAAAACACTACGGGGGAACAACAAAAAAAGTGTGCAACATGGAGCCTTTTACAAACAAAAATGCTCACATCACACTTCATCCCCTTTCAGACTCCCACCTTGACCTCATTCTGTATCTCAGTTTCTCTCTTTCTCTCTCTCTCTGACTTTGTGCCAAAACCTTCTTGCTCCCTCACTCATCTTCACCTTGTTGAAGCGACCAAATGGGTAGTCCTTGCCCTCTTCCACAGCTCGTCTCCAGTGATGGAATATGGCTCCATCTTTCCTAGCTGGGTTGGTAAAAGGCATCCACTTCCACGGCCGGACCTTCTTGCAGCCCAGCTTCGCCTTCACTGTCCTGTAGCCCTGTGTAGTGTCGCTGGGTAATAGTGGAGGTGCGTCCCTGTAGAGAGGCAGAGAGAGACAGAGAGGTAGAGAAAGGGGGGTAGAGAATAAGTTAAACGTGCTTCATAATAACTAAAGAGGAGAAAACATTACTAAATTATTTTATGAAAGTATCTCTAATCTCTAATTGAAAACACTGTTAATGTTCAAAGTTTGGCATCTAGGTGTGTCCCATCAAAAGTGAAGCAGTGGGTTACAACCATACACAAATAAACAGGTGTCTTTTGATTGCGCACTTTGATTATTTTTTTATTTATTAATCATTACATGTGTGGTACAAAGTTAGAGCTCTTTGAACTGAATCTTGAGTTTTGAATCAGATTTAATCTGATAATATGCATCTTGAAACACCTCTATTAATAAGCAGGTACTGAAAATAGTAGCACCACAGTGCAAAAGCCAGCACAAAGAACATTCATGCTGTAAAATATCAGGTAAAACATTAAAAAAAAACATAAATAGCAGTGAGATGTTCTAGAGGATGTGAAGATTGCGTTCCTACTTTTTGTCTGAGTACAATAAAGCATAGACTTCTCTGTGCATTCCCTCGGGCCTCTTGAAGGTCAGCGTCTCGGTCGTTTTCTTGGTCTTTTTCTGAAAGTCAAAAGTGAGAATTGGTAAATGTACTGGACTATTTATTAACCTCTGTGTTCACAATCAACAAGGAATAGGTGACACACAGCATCTAACCAGCAGCTTGTCTTTAGCAATTACCTTGTCAGAGTTGATGATATCTTTCTTGCTGATGGGTCCTGCATCATTGTCCCCTCCTGCCAACTCCAAAATATCTCTTACATCAGCCCCGGTAGCCATGATCTGTACACAAAAAAATACATTATTAACCACATGATAAAGGGGAGAAAACATTATTTGTCGAAGTGCAGCAAACTTGTTTAAACAAAGTGGCAAATATGATCTTCATTGAGTAACTTGAAAGCTTTGCACTAGATGCTGAAAAACTGCTGTGAGGACTTGATCGCATTCAACCACAAGAGTGTTAGTGAGGTCAGGTACTGATGTTGGATGATTAGCTCTTTATGACAGACACTACTCCAACTCATCCTAAAGGTACTGGATGGAGCTCAATCACTGTAGAAAACAGTTCCACTGCTCCACAGCCCAGTGCTGGCAAGCTTTAAACCCCTCTAGCCAAGAACTTGGCATAGGGCACAGTGAGCTGAGACTTACACTATATGGACAAAAGTATGGGAACATCTAACCATTCCACCAACAGGGACTTTAATGACATTACCTTCAAAAACATTGACTTTAAAATGGAGCTTGTCCCCCCTTTGCAGCTATAACAGCTTTCACTCTTCTTGGAAGGCTTTCCACAAGATTCTGGAGTTTCTGAGGGAATTTGTGCTCATTAATTCTGCAGAGCATTTATGGGTTCAGGCACTGATGTTGGACGAGAAAGCCTGGCTCACAATCTCCGTTACATTTCATCCCAAAGGTGTTGGATGGAGTTGCGGTCAGGGCTCTGTGCGGGCTAGTTAAGTTCTTCCACACCAAACTCATCCAACCATGTCTTTATGGACCTTGCTTTGTGCACTGGGGCACAGTCATACTTGAATAGAAAAGGGCCTTCAAAACTGTGTTCACAAAGTTGGAAGCATGGCGTTGTCCAAAATGTCTTGGTATGCTGAAGCACTAAGCCTGCCCTTCACCAGAAGTAAGGGGTCTAGCCCATACCCTAAAAAACAGGTCCGTACCGTACTTTTGTCCATATAATGTACATAAAGCTGCTCCACAGCATCTCATTCCAGTGGCAATGCTTTTCTGTGGAGATTATCCAAGCTTCATGTTCATTTAAATACCTGTTGAAGGTTAAGAAGCTTGAGAAAACCGAAAAATATTTTAAATGTGGGTTCATAACAGCATCAAAGCTTCCACTGACACTTAAATTCCGTTAGACACTGAACAATAACACAGTAAGCCAACCATGAAGCTGAAAACGTTTGTGTTGATATTAATAACAGATTGAACATATAACATTCCTAATGTGTTAATCGGTTTTATAATCTTTGTTGTTGTTGTTTTTTTCCCCCCAAATTGGGCCTTATACTAAAGGTCCCTGTCCCCTTAGCCCTGGTCCCTTGAGAAAGAACAGAGTTCCTTTTACTGGGTTGGCTTCTACAGTTCACTCCTCCAGTAATCCAGGAAAAGAAGGGGAAAGTTTAATAGAAAATAATTAAATAATAATGGATACATCAGTAGATAAATGACTTACTGTAGATGCAACATGATCATATAGATAACGTCTTTTATAATTTATATAAAACAAATACATGATCTATAAAACATTTATTAGAAACTGAGACTTCCTCCATTTCTAAATGGACTAAATCTGTCTCTTGCTATGTCAATATTGCTATTCTAGGAGATCCAGAGGAGAATTCTATCTGGATCTAACAAATGATTGCACGGCATTAAATTGGAAGAAGCAGGAAATCAGTTTGCACATTGACATGATGGAGTGTCCTTAAGCACCCTAAAATATCCACATTTAGAGTCAGTGAAGCAGGAAAATCCTGTTTTACAGAATTATAACATTTCGGGTGCTATGCATTATGAGCTGTAAGGCTACAGCCTCTACAACGAGCAGAGTTTATATGTAAGAGAATTGACGAGTTAAAGACATAAAAATCCTGTAGATACTTTTAATTTAAATTAGATTGTCAGGTCTGTAAAAACAAGCCGCCCATCAGAATGAACGGGGCTAACTTAGCAACCATGCTAGCTAACGGAAAATGTGATTTAATTAGACTTTTCTTTATAAACAATGGCTTTACCTTTTCCCAAAAACGTTTAAAATAGACATAAAAAATAAAATACATAATACAACAGTTGTACCTACCTGTATTGTGTTTTCTAATCCAGGTTATTATTATTGTTTTCGCTGCTACCTCCCTAACTGAACTAACGAAGCGAATTTTCTCTCTGTGGTCCTCAGCATCTCACCCAAAGAGCCTGCTCGCCTCTAGTGGTGTGGAGGAACAGCCAGCACCTGTTGGTCTTCATTCTGGGCGATATCATTCGGTTCTGGACTAATACAGGGAAATATACTCCACTTTTTTAAATAAAGCAAGCGTTTAATGTGTTATATTTAACATAAAATAATGTTTTTCCTCTCACTGGGGAAAGGGCGATGTCAGGATAGCTTAAACGTCTTCAGGTTAACATTACTGCACTATATGATCAAAAGTATTGGGATGCCTGACCACTACACCAACCGAGACATGAATGATATTGCATTCTAATACATAGACTTTCATTTGGAACGCTTCCCACAAGATTTTGAAGTGTTTATGTGGGAATGTGTGTCCATTCATTCTGTAGGGCATTTATGAGGTTATGTTGGATGAGCAGGCCTGACTCGCAATCTCCATTCCTGTTCATCCCAAAGGTGCTGGATGAGGTTGAGGTCAGGACTCTGCGCGGGCCAGTCAAGTTCTTCCACACCAAATTCATCCAACCATGTCTGTACAGACCTTGCTTTGTGCACTGGGGCACAGTCATGCTGATATAAAAATGCCTTTCCCAAACTGTCCACAAAGTTGGAAGCATGGTGTTGTGGGAGTGTATTTTCTAGGTTGCAATATTTGTCCCCTCTGTGTGCGTGCGTGCGTGTGTATGTGTGGGGGTCGGGGCGCTGCTGACGGCGACCGTCCTGGTGTTCGCCACCGTGGAGGAGGACCCGAGCGTGGCCGAGCGCGAGGGCGTGCGCGTCACGTGTGCCCGCGTCTACCCGGCCGAGTCGGCCGAAGCGTGGACTGTCGCTTTCCGCCTGCAACACGTGCCCGTTGGCTTCGTGCTGCCCGATGCAGTGCTGCGCGCGTGCTACTCCGTGGTGGCTGCACACATAAACTTCAAGAAGTTTAAGTTTATGTGTAGGAAGCAGTAAATAGACAAGCATAAGGATCTGAGCGACTTTGACAAGTACTAGACTATGATGGCCGGATGACTGTGTGATGCTCTTGGCAATGTTCTGCAGGGAAACTTGGGCCTGGTGTCCAAGTGAATGTTACTTTCACGCGCACCACCTACTTCAACATTTTTCCAGAAGTGTGTATTGCTCTGTAGACTGCTCACAAAGCTGAGGGATCTAGGACTCAACAGCTGTCTGTGTACATGGGTGCTGGACTTCCTCCCTGGCAGATCTCAGGTGGTGAGGGAAGGTAGGTGTGTCTCCGACAGCACTACCTAGTATGTATACCAGTGCTTCTGAAACTATGAAAAGATTTAAAATCCTGAAAACACACTTGTAAACTGAGTGTGGTGATGTAGTTAGGAGTGAAATAAAGCCAAAATAGTAGAGGGAAACAAAGGAAAAACAGGCACATTCTGAGATCAATTGTGTCCATTATTACAATTTGACTTCATACAGTCAGCAATCCTCCAAAAGCAAAATTGCAAAAAAAAAAAAAAGAAGAAGAGGAAGAAGACCCTCCTAAAAAACCGAAGTGCACCAAAGTGGGCCTTCAACCATGGCTGAGGTAAACCCAGCATATGTGAGTGTGTGATTGAAGAGAATCAGTTCCAAAAAGAAAAAAAGTGTTCAGAGCCATAGCTTTCTACAACTGATAACACCTCTAAACTTAAACACAGGATAAAAAAGTTGACAAAATTCCCCTCACAAAAGAACAACAAAACAAAAAAAACATGCTTTACTCAGCCAGTCTGCAAAAGTAATAATTGCCACTCAAAAATACCCAAAAAAACAAAAACAAAACAGTAGGTCATTGTGGATTTTCAGTTTTCTCGTTTGTTACCCTTTTGAAAATGTGACCGTACTTTTAGTAGTTTGGGTATATGCATGTGTGGAACTGTCTCTGAGATGGACGGGGCTGCTGGCACCCAGCAGGCTCTGCTCAGAACCTGCATACAACCATGAGCCTCAGTGTTACACTCTCTTCACTCATCTGATTCAGGTGACCGCTTCTACGTCCTCTTGCGTGGGGATCTTCTGGGGGAAGCCTTATCTGGAGGGAGAAGCAAATGAAATAGATCTTTAGAAATTAACATACAGTACTTAACAGCTTTTCAGTTATCAACTTTAACTGGCTCACACCACTGCATCACAAAAAAGACAAAAAAAAAACTATTCCTACAGTTACCATTTATCACCCATTTAGTTTACAGCTTAAGTTGTTGCCATCATGAGAAAACCTCTCCAAATCCATTCCACTTCTGAAAAGGATAGGATTTCACACTTCTCTGATCTAAATGTGAACGACTGTTTAGAGGTCATCTCCAAAAGCTGTAAAATGATTACAACTGTCAATGTGTTGATTTTCACTTTAGGTTTATAAAAAGCCAGCAACAACATTAACACTGCAAGTGGTTGAAAAATTGAGACAAACTATGCAAACATAATAAATCTGGCAGATTTAAGACAATTCAAGGAACGATTTTAAAAGGGAAAAAACAACCCTTCTTATCAATCTGCTACATTACTGAACTACTGCATGTTAATGATAGGAGAAAAGAAGTCTCACATATAAGGTTCATATTTCTTGTGATTACTATCCACGGTAATCAAAAGCATATGTCCTGCTATTAACACAGGCCCTGACTTATTCCATGTTGTCATCGGCTCTGATATTTATGTTCTGTGTGAATAGCTGTATCAGGTAGGAGAGAGTGGTAAAACTAGAGAACATGAAACCAGAGGCCAGAGCTAAGTTATTCAAATTGCACTGAAAAAGATTTTTTTTTCTCAGCTAGTTTAAAAATAAACAAGTGAGTTAAATAAAGAAATGAATGTATAAAATAATCAGTACGGAGAAAGTGATTCAATGCAACACTAAAAAACAGATTCACTAGCAGACCATCAATATTATCTATATTATTCTATCAAGAAGGATGTGAAATCAAAATGTTGACTACTCTGACTAAACAGTTATAAACAACAGTTATAAACAGAACTATGAACAGCTAATTTTTTGATGGGTCTCTGTTGAAACTGGGCATGGCAACAGAAGAATTATCAATATAATACTTAGAGCCCTAAAAAAAACACATATTTCTAAGCAACTGATACATTTTCACAAATATTTGACATTTAGTTTGAAATATGAACATTAGCTACTTTATTTTTTAAAACATCTACATCTTAACAAGTCATCCAGCTAGCTGTTGCTTATACTTAGTACAGTAAAATGACTTTGTCCTTCTCTTATATGACCTTATATTTTAGTTAATTATATTTAGGTCTGTACAACTAGGAAGGCTACTTGTTTTTGTTCTCCTATAGGCACTATCTGGAGGCTAAACTGTTCTTAACAAATTTGACAGTAAATACATTTGATCTTCAGCATTTATTCATGTAAGATTTAGTTGAACAAAGACATCTACATAGTCTACTATTGATATTTTTCTGTGCATTAGAAATGACACAAGCCATTTTGATGTCACTGTGATGTCAAAAGACACTCCCCTGTAGCTCCTCATCGTGCATACTGGCTATAACCAGTTTAGAATATGCAAATGAGGCATCCTATATGACATCACAATGGTGTTAGGTATATAAGGAGACACAGCGAGTCAATTTTGTCAGACAAAACTGGACACATCGCACAATTATTAAGCCGGAAATAAGGACAACAAGAACTAAAGTATTCTGACTTTTCCAGCATCATTTACTCCTCTGGGGAGTTCTAATGAAGTGGAACCCATGGACTTTCAGGAACAAAGAGATTATGAAGTGGAGCCCATGGTATAAGAAGAGGAGATGGACTACATCCCATCACGTGCTGGAACACCCAACGCTGGAACACCTAATGCTGGAGCACCCAACGCTGAAGCATGCCAGGCTGGAGCACCCCATGCTGGAGCACCCTGCACTGGAGCACACAACGCTGATGCATGGCACGCTGGAGCCCGGCATGCTGGAGCACGGCACGCTGGAGCCCGGCATGCTGGGGTGCCAAAGCCCGCCGCCGCTCCAGAACCAGAGGTCACCCCCGCCGCTCCTGAGCCAGAGGTCGCTGTCGCTGCAGCTCCAGAGCCAGAGGTCGCCCCCCGCCGCTCCTGAGCCAGTGGTCACTCTCACTGCCACTCCAGAGCCAGAAGTTGCTGCTGCTGCGGCTCCTGAGCCAGGCCTCGCTGCTGCTCCAGATCCAGAGGTTGCTCCCAATGCTGGAGCATGCCAGGCTGGAGCACCACGTACTGGAGCACCCCCTGCTGGAGCATCCCATGCTGGAGTAAATACATTTGATCTTCAGCATTTATTCATGTAAGATTTAATTGAACAAAAATATCAAGACATCTACATAGTCTACTATTGATATTTTACTGTGCATTAGAAATAACACAAGCCATTGTGATGTCATTGTGTGCTGCTCCAGAGCCAGAGGTTGCTCCCCGCCGCTTCTGAGTCATACCACTTGGAGAATTTAAAACATCTTCAAAGGTACCGTAAACTGGGGGGTATGTTGGTAGTAGCAGTGAATTAAAGGCTGTCTACCATAGTAGCATGTAATGGGTGTCATGTTGCCTGTCTCCAGGCACCGAAGGGAGGCGCAGATGCAAAATTCCATTTCCCACTTAACTTTTATTTTCAAAACAAAAAGGCATGAGGGCCTAAACACAAACAAAAATAGAGCACAGGAGACAGGACTGGGGTACATACAGAGCACTGATAGGTTGTAACAAAATCATGCATACCGAAATATCCCAGTTGACCTGTGTGGATTGAACTGTAGGGAGCGTACCGAACGGTTCAATAAAATACCGTGTACCGTTGCACGCCTAGTGTGTATGTATGCGTCTAACTGTCTGTGTATGCCTATGTGTACACGTGAGTACGTATAAAGTGTCCGAGTTTGTCTTGGAATGTTTTGTAATGAGGGCGAAGGTCCACAACCACGCCACCCCGGCATCCCATGGAGGCTGAGGAAGCTCAGGGGCCATAGAAACCCACTGGAGGCCGGGGGACCTTGGCCGCATGCTGAGGGAGAGGCAATTTTAATATTGATATTGTGATGGATAGAAGGTTTGGCTGGGATACCCATAAGTTCCATCTTGGCAAGGTTTATCTGTAGGTGATGGACAAGCTAAGACACTTGGCGAGACGGTGTGGGAGCGTGGACCAGTTTTGGTTATGAGAGAGCAGTAAATTTAGAGAAGATGAGACCTGAGACCAGGGTAAATTATTGTACTGCAAAAGTGTTATTTTTGTTTTCCGCTGGTTTGAAAAGTGAACAACTGTCTAAAAACAAAATAATGAACCTATAAATTATGAGCCGCAGAATCATGGCACAAAGAATGAGCTTTAGATGCTTGAAGGTGTACTTGTTTGTTCATAGTAGACATTTTTTTGTACAAGCAGTAATCAATTATTTTGGTTATAGGGGCTTTAGTGGTCTTGTTCAGGAAGAGTTAAATAAAGGAGTGCTGATCATATTAAGTGGTGCTGATAATTTTTGATTTCATGTTGTTTTAAAGTGTTTTCTCACTTTCTCTGGTTAGATCTTGGTGTTTTGTCTGCTGAGGTCTTTTTTGTTGCATTTTAAGAGTTTCTATCTTTTTTAACCTTTGGTGTCTGAGGTTATTTGTGTTCATGCAAATGTGTAAACTTGTTGAGATGATTTCCCTGTTTTTTGTTTTGAATCTCCGCTATTTATGTGTCACTGTGTGAATAGCTGTATGGACCAATATCGGTTACGAGAGAGGGTTAAAACTGGAGAAAATGAGACCAGACATCAGATTCTCACTACTTTGAGGATGGATTTGTGGATGGATTACTTCCAAAAGTAGTCATTTAGCTGAAACTGTTTGTTGTCTGAAGTATTGCACTGGAGGTATGAGGCTAGTTTAGCTAACAAGGACTTGGCTTGTTCCAAGCTGCACAGCTATTACATCACTCTTGCCTCAAACCACATTGGGTTGCTAAATAATTAAAAAACATCATCTCCTTTGATCAAATGTAGTCAATCAGCCAGAACATAATGCCTGACCTTTCCTTTTTTAGTTATCAATTTAACAACTGCATTGATTTTTAAATAATGCCAAAAAGATGTGGTTTCTGACACTGACAGTTTCCTATTAAAAGCTAAAACCAGTAACAGTTAGCCTGAAGCCTGAATTTGATTCCATACTTTTACCTACTTTTACAAACGTCACCATGTTATATAGTATCAGAAAGTAATTGAGGCACAGTTAGTCACCAAGGTGCTTCTTGAAGAGGTGGGTTTTCAGACAACGCTTGAAGACAGTGAGGGACTCCACACTACTGTTGGGGGTGTGTTAACCACAATGTCTGGGTATGCTGAAGCATTAATATTGCCCTTCACTTGAAGTAAGGGGCCTAGCCCAAATTCAGAAAAAACAGATATGTCCCAGCACTTTTGTCCATATAGTGTACCTAATGTCAGATTGCTCACTTTGAATGTAAACAGCAGCAGGTCCAAGGAGTCAGGGGTACTGTTTGAGTGTCATTATCAACTTCTCAAGGCGCTTCATGGCAGCGGCTGCTAAAGCCACTAGGCAGCAGCAATTTGGGCCTGTTACCTTGGTCTTCATGGGTAACGATACAGTGGACGCCGTATTGAAGCACCGTTGAACAACAGCTGGGTTGTGGTCTTGAATACACCGTGGTCTGTGATTTTCTGCCCACTCTGCATCCTGTTCTACTGTTGTGTTTTATTCTTGTTCTACTTGCTGAAAAGTGCAGTATTGACGTAGATCGTTCTGCCAGTCATTAAAGAACAGTACACATCAATATCTAAGCTCATGAATAGACTCCTCACTAGTCAGTTACGTCTTATGCATCATTACTAAGGTATCCAATGTAGATATACGAGCAAGTGTGAAAAATCTGAGCACACACATCACATTTGGTCACTTAAAATATGAACACTCATGTCTAGAAACCAGATTTAAGAGACTTTGTCCTACAGTGTGAATGAAGCTTTTAACAAATGATATATCACACAGTCAGAATTGACAAAACTTTATTTATCCAGAAGTTCACATTTTATCTCATCTGAAGCAACAAATCTTAAATTGAAAAAAAAAAAAAAAATTCCACACCAAATCAGAGGTAAAGAGAAAACTCATGTCTGATTTTACTCACTCAAAAAAGAACCCCAGATGTTTTCATCCCATGCGTAATATCATGTGAAATTACAGATCAAAAGTGAGAGGTCCAACAAATTTAACACCACCATTTCAAAACCATGCAAAGTTAAGCAAGGCTTTCCCTGACATAAATGCCTACTGCGTTAATTACCACATTCAAAGATAAAAGTTAAGACGCCTTTACTGCAACAAAAAACGATGGCCATTCACATCACAGCACAACTGAAATGCAACATTCATATTTATCTGGACATCATCTAAAATCCTTTGATGAAGTGTGCATTGTGTCTCGTACATGAGTATGATAAAGTGTGTAATCACCTCAGTCATTACACACACTAGCGGTCAAAAGTTTGGAATTGTTGTTCAGAAGTTTGCAATCAATGTTTGTCCTAAAATTAAAAAATCACAGTAGAATAAGTACATTATTAGAAAGCTTTATAGCATCCAGAGTGATTAACAGACCTGTGGGATGTTCGTAAATGACTCAGAAAGCTGTACTGGACTGATAATGTTATAATAATATTCTGTGGGGAACTGTCAGGGCCTTCAGAGAAAATCGAATGATTCCTGGTACGTAAAAGTACATGTCAGTGATTTTTACAGCATTTAATATAATCCTCATGCTTGTTGTATTGCAGCTCTGCAAATGATATAATACTTAATTGTTTTTTTTTGGAATAAAAAAGGGTCAGATGTGCAGATCTGAAGCTACAATAAAATGAAGATCCATAAATCAAATCTACATCCAAAAAAATACTATAAATAGATTCTAATTTTATATTATTAATCATTTTATTAACGTATTGTTCATAATTACATTTAATAAAACTTCTTAATAAAACCTTTGGCGAATAGTTTATAGAAATACTCAACTCCACGGTGTATAAAAGTTAACAATATGATTAAAATGGCAAGTCATTCCAAACTTTGACCGCTGGTGTATATTGCAGGGAGTTGCTGGTGCCTCTTAAGGAGCTGTTGTGCACAACTAAGATCCTGAAAACTATCTACACAGAGAAGTATGATACACTGTAAAGTTAAATAAAATCATTTAAATAAAATCACACGTCATCTAAAACATCTATTAAATTAAGCAGGAAAACAGCGAAAGACCTCCGTCAGTGTCTACCTACAAAAATGTATTTTTATTCTTTGAGTGAAAATTTATGCATCTTCACACTTAGTAACCAAAAATGACACAATGAGTCTTCAAACTTCCAAATCTTTTTTTGCATTATGTTGCATTTCTGAGCCTTAAAAGTACTATTAAAATACTTACATGACTCTGGTGTTTTTGGCTTAGTGTGCTTAATTTGTCTTCATGCCATCTAGTGCGTTCACAGTTACTCATGATTAAGAACTCTTTTTTGCCATTGTACTCCAGGTTTGTTAGGACAGCAGTAGTGTGGCTTTGGTGCGTGCGTTTTCTCGTTTAACCTCACGCTGCCTCAGAAAAGCCTGCAGTTTATCTGTGGAGAAACAGACCAACGATTCTTTGTGTTTAGCGTGGACACGTTCTCCTCGTATCCATGCATTCTGAAGACATTCAGCAGCAGACGGTCTTCCCCTGGAGAAAAACACAAGAAATATCTTGTATAATGCCCTTGCAGTAACATTTTCAGATGCATTAATATTTTCAGATATATGACTCACATATAGGGAAAGGCTCTCTTTGGCATACTTACAAACAGTATGTCAGTAAGTAGTACAAAAGTACAAAAGTATTGGGACGCCTGACCATTACACCAACAGGGTCTTTAATAATATTTAATGCATTCAAACACATAGACTTTAATACAGAGTTCCACTCTTCCAGCTTCCACTCTTCCACTCTTGAAAGGCTTTCCACAAGATTTTGGAGTTTCTGTGGGAATTTGTGCCCATTCATTCTGTAGAGCATTTATGAGG
>JBBPCX010094068.1:0-24394 GCA_037974365.1 Hydrocynus forskahlii | reverse complement strand
TTGAATTGAAGTACTGCATGTCTGCCAAATAGTGGCAGGTCTTTAAGCGTTAATTGCGTTAAAAATATTAACGCGTTTTTCTGTGATTAATTAATCTAATTAACGCGTTAAATTCCCAGCCCTACTTTTTAAAAAAGCATAATTTTATCAATGATGGTACAAAAGTACAAAATAACAGCTTTTATTCATAAAAATTTGGTTCACAAATAATCAGTTGATAAAAACAAAACATTGAAATTCAAATTTCATTATTAATTAGTTACAAAAATAAACCATATTACAATAACTCTCTATGACAGAAATTGTGCTATATGATTACACCAAATCCTATACACCTAAGCTTAATCTGTTTTCAAATGATTACCTACATACGAATAAGAACAATATGATAAAGCACCAATAACTGCATGTCGAAGCCAGTTTATCATATCCAAATATGCTAAATACCAACAGAGTAAAATGTCTGCTGACAGCAACCACAGCTATGTCTCAAAAGTGACCTATCATTATAATTGTCAAAATATTTCACACACAAAGTAAGAGTTCCCATTATGAAAACATTTGTACCATTTGGAACAAAACATTTTAAATAAATGTGTTATTAAACAGTATAATAATTAACAGCTTGCACGGAAGAACAGTGCAAAACTCCTTGGAAGATCTAGTAAACATACACATAGTATTAGCTATAGCTATTGTTTTTGTTTTATTTCAAAAATGCCTATATAACCATACATTTGCAACTATCATAGTGCAGTTTGTTCTTACTGGAACTGATTACAGTACAGCTGCTGTGGCACTATCCACCATCAATCGTATTACTATAGACTAGCAGAAAGAGGGAGAGTTAGCTACTACTAAGAAATAGGAAATTCAGTGAGGTCCTATGTAGGACACTCTGTAGGTGGTAGCAGTGGAGCAGAGTGGTTTATTGCGCTGAGCCATGCTGCAGTATTAGCAGGTCCAGGAGTGTGCAAGAGGGTTTGATGTGTGCTGCAGTCCTGAGGCAAGAGAACGGGCCATACGTTGTGAAACCTCTTGCATGCTGCTGGCAGCAGCGATGGCGCGGTCCAGAGAGCTTTTGACAGTGTGCTGTGTGTCCATAGATTGAGAGCGTCTGTGATGACCTCCGACCCTTGGTCTGTGTCCTCTATCCTCACTATGTGAAAGGTAAGGGGACTTTGGATAAGTGGAAGGTGACACAGCACTAGAGTAGTAGCTGCAGGAGAAAGAAGTATATAAGTAATACTGAAAATTCTAAGCATTACAGCATGTTTGTTTGTTTAAGGTCATTTTAACAAAAATAAACACCTAAATAAATATTAAATATATTATAGCATAAAATAAAACAAATACTCCAGACAATAGTGCTATAATTAGATTTCCAAGGCATCATTCAAACTATATTCATGTTAACAAATCTGTATTTATGACTTGTTTTTGCTATTAATACAAATAATGTCACAGTGAAGACACAGTATCATTGACAAGTACTGCTCTTATGAGGCACCAAAGCCATCAATATATTGCTAATAGTGCCTCCTTGTGGACAATCTACTATCTGCTATATGTGTATGAGTGAGTGGGTGTGTGAGTCAGCGAGTAATATTAGAAAATATAATGATTAAAAAGTGAGGCCTGATTGAAACGTGAGGTGTATTTGTTACATACAATGTAATGCAAAAGACATTTGAAACCACAGACTTAGCATGTTGCTGACAGCAATTTGAATTACTTCCTGTGTTCTAACAAATTATTTTATTATGTCTGACTCTTCCCATCCTGTACTCAAAAGCACTGGCTAGAGCCAAAAACACTTAAGAGTGAAATAAAGGTAAAGGATACTTTATCCTAAACTACTCACAAAACTGAGGGACAGATGGGTACACACTGCAGCACTTGCACACTGCCCAGCACTGAAGGGAGTTGAGCTGCTGCCAAGTACACACCCCCCCTCTCCCGGTGAAAAGACTTCACTGGCACTGGAGTTTCCCTTGGAGCACAGTTTTGATTTGCTGAAATTAGCACAAATCAATAACCCTTTTTAATGGTTAAAAGGGACAGCATTTTTAAATAAATCAATCAATAAAACGTTTTAAATTGTAAATAATAATACATTAAAAATAACATGGAACACAGATTTGCTAACTGGTGAGACCAGTTAGATTATTTTTAATGACATTTGTAGTGTTTCTAATGACATTTGTAGTTTTTTTTATTTGTCCTGATATTTAGACAAAGCTGTTCTAAATTTATAATATGTGAACATTTGCAATTTGTCTTTTTTAAAAAGAAAAGTAGTAAGTATGAATTAATCATAAAAGAATAATGTAGTTTCAGACCAGATGAAAAAACTCTTGCTCCACACAGTGGACAGTGTCTAGAGTAATGACGACTGGATGAGCTAACATTCTTTGCTGCACCTAAAAAACACAAGAAAGAAAGAATGAAGATAATAACAGTAAAACAATACTGAAGAAGAAAACTGCTATGATTTTCATCTCATCCAACTAAATAATACAAGGGGATGCTTACGTGTAGGAGTTCTGCTCCCAACTCTTGCCAAACAGCACGTACACAAAAGGGGTGGCCTTCTGCTGCCTTCAGCCTCATCCTCACTCTCTTCTGATCGGTCAGCTGATGTGCTACGCTGCTGGCCTGATGAGAATACACACTACTGTTAATTTCATTCTGAAGTGTCTAGAACAGAAATCTGCAACACAATGCATTCCTGGCACAAGCACAAACAGCACATAATAGCTGCCAGATGCACTTACTGCTTGTGCAGGGACCTGTACTTCGCCCAGTATCAACTCTAGTTCTCCAGGAAGCATATGGTGCTGCAGAAGATGCTGGGATATGTCTAGATGTTTGAGGTCTGGGTTCATACTGAGAATGTTCAGAATCTGTGGCTAGAATATTAACAAGACACAGAAAACATGGTATAATGAATTAGTAACAGAATTTTGTATTTCTGTTTGTTCAGGTGTTAACATGCAAGTTTGGATAGACTGTAATGGTCATTAGATTTACATACAGTTATCTAACTCTGGTTTAAAACGTGGTACAGATGCTGATCTTCTTGGCACAGGCTTTGCTGCTCTGCTTCTTTCTTCCTCTCCACTCCTTATGCTTTCTCTTGGTCTCTCTAAGTGAGTTGCACTTTGCTCCAAAGACCTGCAATAAATCAATGTGTGAAAGTAACTATTTTTTAAGTACGGTTATAATTCTGAGAAAAGATTATTTGCCAGTTATTTATAGCAAAGAATTTAATGAGAAACTTGAGGTAAGTGACCTGAAATTAGGCTGCAGAGATGTAGATGTATGAGAAGGTTTATGGCTTCTAAAGTCCTCCATGACAGAAGGGGGTGCTCTAACAGGACTGGGTGGACTAGTCCTCAGACTTCCTTCTAAGCACTCCCTGAGTTTTTCCACCTCTTCCTGAAGAGACTGGAGGGCATCACTGATAAAAAAAACCCAATGTTGTTATTACTGTTGCAACAGAAATCAAATACAGCTGTGTGACACTTTTAAATATCTGAAGTGACAAGAGTGAGGAAAAAACTAATGTAATGTATATCTTCAGTCTTTAAAGAACACTGACCAACTGCATGTTTTTACAAAAAAGGACATCATTGCACACAATACGTTCATGATTTGAGCTTAAAAGCAGAAAATAACAAAAATGTTACAATTAGGACAAAAGAGAGCGAAACAAATATCTGTACGGAGCATACCAACATACATTATGTTGGTCTTTATCCAAATCTCAGACCTAGGAGGTCGTTCTAGTAAGAAGGGTATTAAAGAAAGTTACACAGTTAACTAGTCTGTTAGACAAAAAGCGTTGTTAGAGAATGGAGGTCTGCAGTTCTCTTAAATCTCAAGGATAAAAGATTTAAAAATGAAAACCAAAAAGTATTTTTTTAGCTGGTGAATTAGCACAGGTGTCACAAGAAGAATCTACTGAAGAATAAATCTGCAAGTTTAGCTTTGGATATGTGTATGACAAAATATGGTAAGTCTACAGACCACCTTAAACTGAAGACCATGTCTGGCACACACTGAAGAGGAATGTATCCTTTACAAAATAGGTGCCATTCATCATCAAAGAATTTCACATTTAGATTGGCTTCCCATGCCTTCCTCAAGCAGCGAGAGACCCTTCTGCACAGATGAAAGTCTCATACAAACAACAGAAATTATGCCTCTTATGGAGGGGTCTGCTGGAAATACGAGGTCAAGTGGATGCTGTTCAGGAAATCAGTGAAATGTTTCTGTAGTCTGGCAGATAAAATCTGTAAATATCTGGGGAGTGCTTTTTATATGCCTTATTTTTTAGTATGTTGCTTAAAAGAAACAAACATTACACATACATTCTTTTGAATACCCTTTCTACTGCCAAGTGATGGGGGAAATTGATTATTTGTAGTAGCTGGATGAAAAATGTTTCAGCATCTGAGATCATCCAGTGATTGTTTGCTTCTTAAGAGGCAAAACATGTGGTTTAGTGTGGTATCAGACAAATCCGAGCACAGTAAAGCAGAAAGCTGTACTGGTAGGGTCCATTCTGCAGTCGATATATAACCAGAATGTCAAATTTAGTTTACAGGGAAAGTCTCTATTTTAAAAACTCAGGTGTAGAAGAAGTTAATTATTAGTAGTCTAATTGCTGATTTTGGCTAGTAAGCTCAGAAATGACTTCATATTTGCGATCTCTAATGGAGAATAGCAACAGGCTTTAAATTTGAGAAAAGTAAATCCTAGAGAGGAGTAATGCACAGAAGAAAACTGAATAATGTCTTCAGTTAGGAAACAGAAATCACTGTGGGTCAAAGATTTTATATGCTCCTAGGAAGGGCTTATTAACTACAGATCACTAAACCAGACAGATTGTATGGAGTGTTACATCCAGCGATCCAGAACTAGAACAATACATCGTTAAAGACTGTGAGTGCTTAAATTAGGAAGGACTTCATAAATTCTGCATCATCCCAGTTTGCGGTATTTCCGTTTGTGAGTGTCAGAGAGGCATTATATAAAATTATATAAAATTCTTGTGACAACTACAGTACTTATGGTGAAGAGTGTAAATTAAAATTTGCATACACTTATCATGATTGATGTGTTCGACCGAAATGTTTTCCTCATGGCTAAAACAAAAAGAAGTACATCTAAGTTGATTAAAAATCAAATGGCTCTGAGCCTTCCAGGTATAAACCACTTTGTTGCCCAGTTTGAAATGATGACTCATACAAGAAAGATTCATCACATAACTCTAACAACTGGCTACAAATCAACACACTCAAAAATGGGTCTCATTTTAAAAATAAAAAAGTACAGACTGTCTTCTTCTTCTACTTTCAGATGCTCTCGATTAGGTGTCACCACAGCGGATCAACCGCCTCCATTTCCTTCTAACCTCTGCACCTTCCTCTCCCAAACCAACTGCCTGCACGTCAGATTGTATCAGGTTCAGAAACAAAGCTATGCCATGTGAATTAAGGGTGGTCACTTGTTTTTGAGTGTCAGATGAGGAAAGTCCATCAGGGATTTGAGGGCATAAGAAGACCTGTTGATGGTTAGAAGCAACTGCTGAGCCATAAGCACTGATTGCCTGTTTGAGCTTAGTGTTGACGCAGGTGAAGGCCACCCTTTGGCAGCCAAGTTTGGCCGAAAATACATGGACTCTTGTCCCTCTGAATGTGAGCTCACCCTGTTTTCTAGAGACTACAAAAATCTTCTCTGTACCTGAATAATAATGCAATCACATTATTATAGACCTGGGGCAGTCACCAGGTCTAGGTCTAGGAGCCAAAGCTCTATGTACCTGGGTGAGAACCAATATCTTGCCAATTTCATCACCCAAGAGTGGAGAAAAATGTATCTACAAATGTCGTAAGGGTAGAATTCTGGGAGGCCAATAGTCCTTAAATTCTGAGAGCGGCTCAGATTTTTCGGATCACTCCTATATTCCATAGGCTTCTCAATTTCCTTTCTCAGCTATAGCAGAATCCATCTCACTGGTATTAGAATCATGGTGATTTCAAAGCTCCCTCAAGTTCTTGAAAGATTATGACCATCTCACTCTGCTCAGCTTGCCTTGAACATTTTTGGCTAGGGAGAAGCCATGGTTGCTTTAGTGTCATGTCGGAGAACTTAAAAGTCATGTTTGGATGTGCAACTTTAAGGTAAGTGGAAACTGAAGCCCTGTATTTGACTGCAGTTTCCAACAAGCACACTGTGATATAAACTGTGTATCCTGAACATTTTGCGGTATTGTGATTATCAATACCTTTAAGCTCCAAGTGCTTTCACAGAGATCATGCTGAACCAAGCAATTCATGATTAAATTTAACTGAGTGCTCTGGAAGGAAATAAACCAGTTTAACTGAGACAGCATTTCTTGCCCTACCAGAGACATTTGAAATTCTATATTGCAGTGCAGCCCCTTCAGTCACTCTATGCTACAGCCAGCATAAATCTTGGCTTGTTTGTACTGCTATTGCTATGGCAGCCAAAAAGAAACTCACTGGTGATTTGTCAGCTGGACAGAACTTTGGGCTTTGAGGTGGTCACCATGGTGATAGGGTACAGCGGGGGAGTGGCTTTTGTGACAACATCCATTCTGATTGGCCAGTTGTCTGTACTGGTTAGTCTGTCGTCTTTCCTCTCCTGATAAGGACTGAGCTAAGGAGATAATAGCAAGGGAGAAAGACAGAAAGAGGTAGGTAGAAATGGAGAAATGGAAAGAAAGAGCATGATGAGGACTACGTCAAGAAACAAAAAGAGTCATTGATCCAGTATTCCAATAACCCTATCACCCTCGTGGCCTTCTAAAGAAGTGTGAATGTATTTTGCAAGCACATGGAGTCTCACAGTATCACAACTTTCATACAAGATTAAAACAGATTTTTGTATTGTTTCCATTGTCTGCTGTGTATGTTACTCACCAGAGTCACTCTGTTGCTCCGGCTCACTGATGCCGCTACCAGTCCAGGGTGGGACAGGGCCATTAGGCCAGCGGAGAGGGGAACTGGAGGTAGAGGGGCTGAGCAGGAACAGTCTTTCTGGCTCTCTTTTCCTCTCTGTGAAGCTTGGACCTCCACCAGAGTGGCCTGGGGAGACCTGGGTGTGTGCTGGGGAACCAAGAGAAGGCTGGCCAATGACAGACACTGACTCAGGTTTAATTATGCCCTTCTCCTGTGTGACAGATGGCCTAGTCACTCTGAAGGAAACAGGAAAGAGGCCAAAGGTAGAGTAAACACACACACACACACACACACACACACAAACATGCACACAGGTTTGGTTTTATGTACAATGTTAGGACATAAGTGTTTTTTTAGTTTATCATATATTCCGGATTTTGTTACAAAACACATTAAAGACTGATATAATGAATTTTCTCAATTTTCATAATATATTTTGTAATGGGCTTTACACATTTAAGAAATTTCAATGTAATGACGAATATCGCTTTTATGAGAGCAATGTGTATTTCCAGTATGAATCAGTTAATTAACTGGTAATGTTTTAGCTCCTTCAGTGAAAAGAATAAACTGTACACACAAAAACAGAATATGCAAACAATTTCCAAAGGAACATTTAAAAAAGACTGAGGCAGAGAAATACCAGAATGCTCTGCGAGCTCTGCAGTGAAAAGGCAGCTCACCTCACTGCTGCTCTCTGTTGGACAGGACTGTGTGCTGCAGGAGTGAGTCGACTACTCTCTGAGCCAACAAAGCCACTGTCCGTTTCCGGAGATATAACCCCATCCTACAGAACATCACAAAATCTGCATCACAAACTCTGAATTCATTTGTAGCTTACTAAAAATCTGTCTCACACTTATATTAATATTGCATAATGGAACATATAATAGGACAGCAATAAAAAAAAATCTGATTTGTGATCAGATTACATTTGTGCTACCGACCTGAAGTGGTGCTCTCGGGACCCTGTCACATTCTTTAGAGGCACGATCTCCCAGGCTGCTATGGGACTTTCTGCTACCTGAAGGTTTCTTCTCTCTGTCTTGGTGCCTTGGTGATCTCATGGTTGCAAACGGGACTTCTGTGAGTCTGTCCATGGAGTTACATTCATGTGAGCTACCAGAGGGGCATGAAAGAGAGTTTGTGGTTGGGAATCTTGGAGAGCGAGAGAGAGAGAGAGAGAAAGAAAGAGAGAGAGAGGAAGAGAGAGAGAGAGAGAGAGAGAGAGAAAGTAAGTACAGTGTATGTATATACTTATATATATATATTAGTATGTATATAATTATTGTGAATAACAGCTAATTAGAATGATTTGCAAATGATTCCTTAGGCCTCTTTCAGTACCTTTAAAAGCACTCTATAAATAAAATGTATTATTATTATTAAATTGCTTTATTTGCCGAATGTACAATGTACACAGGAATTTCACCTGCTGTTATAACACAATGAAATAAAAAAAGCAAAGACATAGGATTAATTCTAAGCGAGGGTAAAAGGAGAAATAACAGTATAATGTGATAAAATAACTTTTTACATTTTTCATATGGCACTGCATCTTTTGTATCAACAAAATGTCTCTGTTTGTTTAAATGAGCTACAACTGAGAATTCCAAAACAGTTACACCAACTGTGACTCCTGAGTATTAATGACCATCCTGGTGTTTGACAACTGGTCTTCATAATGTTGGACATCTTTCTAATAACCTGCTACAGACCAATAGACTTACAAATGGACTGATTTGCTTGAGTCTGTCTCATTTTTAGTCTTCAACTGCGGCCCATCTTTAATCCTATCATTCCTGGCAAAAGGAAGTAATGAATTTCTAATCTCCAGAGAATCACGAGCCACCTCACACAGCCCTCTGTCCAGCAGCTTCGGTAGCTCCCTGAAGTTCTGGTATCTGTGAATAAATAAGAGATAAAGGACTTACATTTAGAATTCAGGATCTGTTAAGTTCTTTTCATCCTGAATGCGGTACTGATTAATGTTCATCTGAACTCTCTGAACATAAGACATAACCCTATCATACCTTATATCGATCGCACCAGTGAAACATTCTCAGACATTCAACAGACATTGTCAATGCCAACTTTACAATTTCTGAAGGAGTAGACAAAATGTGTGCATGTTTTCTCTCACTTCATGAAAGTACTGTTGCACAGCCTTTATTGTTGTATGTACTGTGATCTTTTCTAAAGAAGATTTAGAGCGGACAATTAATTTGTTTCACCAGAATGACAATAAAAGGTGAGTGAAGTGTGAAATTCACATATTTGTGCAAAAAGTACTTTGACACAAAGTATTGAAATCTATTTAACATTGTTAGATCATGCTCTTTACATAGAGTATATGTGACAACAGTATACATACATCAGACTATTAACTGTTTAAAAATGTGGTTTAACTAACAAATCTGTCGAAAGTAAGCCTTCAAAGGTAACGTTATGCCATATGTAGTCTTGTACACCAATGCTCCAATACGTCAGGTAGTGTCATAAAATAGTCCCAGAGGGAACAATTCAATTATGTAATGGCAAGGCCTCGAAGAACACCAGATGTTGAAGATGAGTGTGTTAATGCCTTAACGTTTTACATTTGTTTCTCACTGAAACAAAAATATATATTATTATTCAGTTAATAAGGAAATTGTTTATAAATTCAATGAGCATATAAATATTTAGCTGAGAGTGCATCCAGGTCACAGGTCCAAGGTTATCATGTCCTTACTGGTCCATGAGGTTGCTGAAGTCTTTCTCAACATGCTGGTGTTTCTGGTGCAGGGGACGGAGAAAAGATGGAAGAATCTCCTCCTCATCCTCAGCTCTGACACCATTGCCCACTTCACTGACAGAACTCACCTCCAAACCATCCTTGATCTCTGCTTCGGCTGCAGAGACTGGATTCTGATTAAAGACAAAAGGCAATCTTTTACTATTCAGTATGTATGTAATTTCACATCTACAACACCACCTAGTGTTCACACTGAAATCTGCATTAATCTTTCTCACACTCTTTCTCATTAAGTAGTGTTGAATTATTCATGATGCATTTCAATGCCCAGTTCAAGGTTATATTTCCCATTTCACCCCTCTATATCAGGTTATCAGGTTCGTGAGTGAGTTTAGAGTACCTCAAGCTGAGGTTCTGTCTCATTCACAAATGGCTGATAGGCACGAGTGAGTTGGTTTGGGCTAGGTTCTAATGTGGGCTGATTTTGTTCAGACTGTTCCATTCTATCCTTCAGTTCCTCCAAACGCATCCCTGAGTTGAAAATCAGACCTTCAAGTTCCCTGAAATGCACACAAAACAAAAAGTTATGGGAGAGCATAGCGGCATAAACTTGTTTTATAATGGAAAATAAGTATCAGTTATTGATTCTGGTAACAGCCACCACACCATTTAAATTATTATTTATTGTTCTTGGCCTAGGATATTGTTATTGGCCTAGAAATACAACCCTAGTTATGTTTATGCTTTATACATCACAACACCCAGATGAACTGCACAGTTCTCACCTGTTAGGATCAAAATGGCCAGACTTGCCTCCTGTCTGCTTCAACAGCTGCTGATACTGGTCACGAGCAGCCAGGTAAGATCTTTCTAAAGAGTCCTGACCCTGGACCAACTGAAAAAACACCTATTCATGAAAATGAGAAGCAAAATAACACATCAACATCCTAAGGACATTTATACATACAACCCCAAAGTTTTATAAAGTCAGGGGTACAATAAAAATAGATGATACCTCTTTTTGTTCATAGTGTTTACATTTTCCATTCTTTAGAAGCTCTTCAAACTCATCAACCTGGGCAAAAAAGTTATATGAACAGATACAGCTTTGTCACAAAGCTGTATAATGAACATTGTGTTCAAGAAACAGAAGTACATATAGTAATGACAGTTATGTTAGACACACAGTCATGCTAAGGGGTAAGTGTCTTTAACATCAGCACCTGTAGCTGAAATCTCTGTACTTGTTTGAAGAGGGCCTCAGTTAGCTTTACTGCTGAGACAGGCAACCTTGAAGAGCTGGAGTCTAGGGATGCAGAGTGAGTGTGTGTCACTCTGGTAAATTCTACAATGGAAAGAGGATAAAAAAATGGTAATCTTAAGAATTACTGAGTAAATAACCCCTTTTATAATGGACAATTCATTCAGAAATCATGCTACAATTTGTTTTTGTAATAAATACTCCTTGCTTTTGACAAGTGCTGACTTAAACAGGCAGGTTATGAGAACTTCTACCTGAATTAATCCTGTCTTGGGTTGGATGAACAGTGTTTGTGCTAAGCTCTGCCCTCTGTGCCTGGGGAAAACTTAAGGTCATGACTTTCGATGCCTCCTGGTGGACACTTGGGATAGCAGACTTACTGGGTTTAGGCAGATCAGAGCACAGGCCCACCTGAATAAAACAAATTTTCGGTGAGACACATCATGCATTAGTTATGTAACTACAGTATATAGTCCACAACACATTGTCTATAATATTGCAATAAAGAACAAATGTAAAAAAAAATCTGAGGTGGGCAATTATAGGTATTGGCAAGAGGGTACATGCAGACTTTTTTTTTTTTTACCTTGGTATTTAGACCTAAAACTAAACCCTGCTGACAAAAGAAAGAAGGCATCCTTGCCATTCCTCAGATGGCGAGTTTAGTGTCTTAGTTTGATAAGCTTTTCTCAGAGATTTACAGCAACGTAGAAGCCTAGTCACAAAAGAAGATATAGGAGACTGGAGGGAAATGGCTCATAAAACGGCATACATATTAGACTGCTGTACAGAGAGACTAGGGCTGTGCAATGTTCCAAAGAGACAGCATGAGCATACATGTAGACTAAGTACATTTTATGACTTTCTCATATGACATGAGTGTTCATGTGCATGTTCTGATTAATGTAAGCATTCATTTAATCCAAAAGAAGTAAATTCTGTTTAAGTCAAAATAAGGCATACCCTTATTTTTAGCCATGTCACATAATTCATTATTATTCACTGTCATCATTATTACTGCAGATATACAGATACTAGGTATATCGCAATCATAATAAGTATCAATATAAGTACAATGCTAGCATTTTGTCTACATTAATCTGGTGAGACATTCCTTTAACAGATCACATATATAAGCACCCAACTTTGACTCCACAGTCAGCCTTGCCTCAGGACAGAAGGTGACAGCATGACTGCTCCTTCTTGATAAGCCTTTCAGACACTAAATCAAACCAACGTTCACCTCTGTGTGACCCCTGTGCCCATCTGAATAATATACAACTCTTCCTTGTCCATTATCATAAACCAGGGTTGCATTATATTTGCTAGTTTTACCAGAACATTGGCTTTTATCCTACTAATATCACACAAGTATGCAATATGTAAATGAGCTTCTAAACAATCCCTGAATGTTTTACTGTGTGCTGTGAACAAGAATCAAGGCTTTCGTATGCCGCAACAAACCACCATATGGTCATCTGCCACAGTTTGAACACCTCCGCTCAAATGACATGCTTTGATTTTCCTATGTAAGAATAAAGTTATTCTGCATGGAATAAACATATATTGTTTTTATGCAAAGAATACAACAGTAATTGTTCATTAAAATGTGCAGATGTGGCTTATCTGTTCTTTTTCCACAACAAAACATTTAATTTAACCAGGTGTGCCCAAATTTTGCATAGGATGGTAAAACATCCAGGCCAATCCTTAGGCCATATAAATTAAGTAATGTGTTTAAATGAAGTGGAAGGTAAAGTATGACACATCGCCTCTTCTTAGAAAAGTCTAGAACAGTCTTCTGAGTCTAATTAGAATGAATGACATGCTGCCACCCACACCATTTATACTTATCAAACGAATGGCAGATGGCCAGTGTGTGTCTGTGTGTGTTTGTGTGTATCGGGGGTGGGATAATCAGCTTTTATTTAGCATTACAATGAATCAGAGAGGAGAGAAGCAACCAAAAGAGCTACTATTATTGCAGCAATGCTAAACAACTGACTATGGTGTTTAATGACAGTCTAATGAATGTGCTGAAAAAACTGAAAACTCAGAGAATGAGATGCTCAGTAACAAAGGGCTTATGATAACACATCCTGTTTTCCTTCCTTTTAACACTGTGTCTTGAGGTAGATGATCCATAGGCTAGCTCTAGGGCAGAGCGACACTGTTCTTAGCTGAACATTTTACACTATTTTAACATATACACCAATCAGTCACAAAATTGAAACCACCGACAGGTGATGCAAATGGCATTGATTATCCCATTAAAGTGGCACCTGGCAAGGAGTGGGACATATTTTACCTACCAGAAGGGGTGAACCAGGACAACTGGTGAACCAGTGACAGGGTCATAATTATCAAAGGCTTACTGACATGCACAGGCAGCGAAAGCTAGCCTGTTTTGTTTGAGAGCTAGTGTATATCAAATTGGCATTGACTTCTTTAAGTGATATAATGTGCTCTATAATTTGCAAAAGTGTTCAGTAATGGCTTGGACACAGCAAGGGTTAAAGTTGTTGACTAAGCCGCCAAATTCACCAGATTTCAATCCCAAACCTTTGGAATGTGATTGACAAACCAATCTGATACAAAAGAATATCATCCATGCTTAGATAGAGCAGAGCTGTTTTATGAAGTGGACATCCACATCATTATGGCTGACTGGTCTGGTAAAACATTACCACAAAGTTATGGAATACAGTAAATTTATGCCTTGTATTTCTGATAAAAGCAGAGAAACATGCTGTAAGCTGTGCTAGAAATTTCTACTCAAAACACATTTTAATGTAACTCTGAGCAGAATTCTGAGACTGAAAAGAGCCACATGTAGTATTTTTATCTTGATCAAACCTTGAGCTGTAATCATGAGAGTTACTGAAGAGCCGCCTGCATCTGCCTTGTGCTCAGCCTGGCTGGGATTCATATGCAGATCAGACAGCTCTATAAATAACTCCTTTATAGAGCATAAATAAGAGAGAGATCAGTGGTTTTACTGTTTAAAGAAAAGGCTGAGAATAAAACATGCGACTGATAATTCATCCTTTCATACAAGTGTTGGCAAAAAAGGTATATAGGTGTGAAAGTGTGTTCATAATAGCACATATCAAACCTTAGCTTCCAAACGTAGTCGGTCAATGGTATTCTCAGCCTCTGCATACTTAGTTAACAGTCTATTATAATCATCCTTTGTAGGGAGGAGTAAAGTTGGAGACAGAAAAAAAGGAAGAGAACAATTATTACTGCTTCATAACCTTTTATCCCCGCTTAGATCAACATTATACAAAGACATTATAGTTCAAAACTGTTAACCAGAGATCAATACTAATTCAACACTACAAATAGACAGTAAAGTCTGTGTTTAATCTTGGGAAACACAAAAACGTTTAGTTTATGCTCTCTTCTTCATACCTGAAGCTGCTGTACCAGCGTACTCGCCTGCAGAGGGCAACGGAACTCTTCAGGCACTGTACAGTTCACAAGCTTTTGAGGGTCACCAGGGACAGCAGTATCTGAGAGCCCTTCAGTACTGCTCAATAGAACCTCCCTCACAATTTCAGCAGGGGATTTGAACACCAGTGGAGCTTCCAACTTTGAGTCTTTCTTGCGAAGGGGCCTCCGGCTCCTGGGGGGCTTGTAGCCACTCTTGGGAAAACGAACCCTGGGTTCCACTTTAGAAAAATCTGGTAATGGATGACTCAGGTTTCCCTTCCTGAAAATGCATAAATATTATAAATCATTGCACTGCACTTGTGGATTGTCTGATTTGTCTGATTATGGAAGTTAAGAGTCCTAAATTTACTCAAACCTCACATTAGATACTTTGGGAGAACCCTGTGAATAATGTGAAAAAAGGAGAGATTTATAGATCATGGTTCATAAATTAAATTGAAATTGGAGCCAATTTTTTTACTCACTTTCTTTTACATATTAACTTCTGATACTTTCATCAAACGCCACATAGATTAGTAATGAATATTTTCCCAGTCAAAGTACATTTATGCAACCCAAAAAATTAAGACATCTGTACAACATTAATGTATTGTAGCATTAAATGTACCATTCCCAACCAGTTCAATCCTTTAAATTCACTTTTATGTGAATCACAATCACAAAGCACAGGGAGATCAATCAACTCACACGTCAGATAGCAGTGAAGAAATGTGATTCCACTAGCTCTGGATTTTGTACAGCATTTCAGTCTTTCAATTTAAACATGTGAAAGGCAGCATTAAACCAATTTGGTCTTAAATTAATCTCATAATACATACTTTATACAGATTTACATCATGTGGTGATGAAAAAATAGTTTAAAAACACTATGCTCCAATATTTACACTATATTCCTTATATCTGTGTTTGTTGGTGATTGCTAGAAACAATGGCATGGCATAGCCTGGCCTTCAAATGTTTATTTAAGGTCATATAACCAATTGTATTGACCCCTATGACCTCACCTGACAACCTTCAGGTCGGTGTGAGAAAGTTTGGAAGGTTTTTGTCCACGATGTCTCCTGTGTTGAGGTGTGCTGAGTGGAGAGGAGTCCGAGGAAGAGCTCTGGACATTGGCTATACACTGTGAAAGGCTGGAAGACCGACATGACTCCTGAGATGCTGAGTTTAATTGATGGGGAGAGGGAATGAGAGGCTGATGATTAGTGTAGTGGGAGCCAAGAGTCTTTGTCTCTAAATCATCCTCCTTCAATTTGCTTGACATTCCAACTTGTTGTGTGACTTTATATTCATGTTGCTCCTCCTCCAATCTGACAGGCTGGTAATTTTTGGTGGTGTGGCTGCTGTGAGACTCAGCTAAGCTCTCAGGCTGTGCATGGTGCTCCTCTGAGGAAAGGTTGTAAGAAAGAAGGGCATGAGGAGTGTTTGCAGAGGATAGAGGTGCGAAGACATGAAGCCTTTCTTTCAATGCGAATTCCTGATTACAACTATTTTGTGAGTGTGTCAGTCTGTTTCTTTCATTACTGAAGTCATAATGGCTCTCCCGGCAGTTAGACTGAAGGTCCATTTCCCTCTGGAGAGAAACCGATGATTCTCTGCATCCTTTCTCCTCCTCAGTCCCATTATCAGTAATGCCTTCCACCCTGAGTTTTTCTGGCCTTGAGTTTAGTTGAGGTCTATAGACCTTCAAGATCTCTGTACTTTCTTCAAGTTTCTGTTCATCATCATCACTCCAGTCCTCCCGGGCAATACTATCACCATCATCATCTAATGAAGGGTAGAAAAACAGATTTTGAAATGGTTACACCAGTTACTATGTTTGTATGAAATGTTCAATCCTAGCAAAGTGGCCATCATAAAAAATATTGTGATTATACAAACTAATATACACAATAATTACATTTTTAAATTATTGGATACAAGTCTATTAGTCTCCTTAAGAAATGGAAACAGCTATGTGCAGTGAATTAACTAAAAGAGCATTTTACTGTGTGAGGGTGAGGGACCGTCATCTCCTGTAGGCTGGGAGAAAGGCTCCGAGTCCAGCAGCTCACTCAGGTGGCAGCTTAGATCTTCCAGTGCCGGAGGAGGGCCTTCTTCAGGCTCGGGAGTTCCAGCATCTAATAACAAATCTTCTTCCTGTAATACAATCTCCTCTTCCTCATCCATCTAAATGAGTAAGGGTGTTGGTAATCAAATATATGGACATACAAATTCATCTTAGCACTTGGTTCTTGAATAAGGAATATGGTGTTTATAATAAATATGAAATACACAGCGGTGAAACTAAGTGTTCATTTACTTTTTTGTTTTCTTATATAATTTCAGTGCATTCACTCCAGATTTGCACACATCTTATAGCATATGTGTCTCTACACTTGACAAAACATTTCAGAAAAAGACCAAACATAACAAAAAAGATGGTGCTCTGTTTCGCCTTACTGGACTATAGTATTCCAAGTTTTAGACACTCATTTCTCAGTTTCTTTTTTAGCACATTTTGCATGAAATGTAGGAGTAGGGGATTATTGTGGTACAGATCTGTTGTTCTCATTGCTTTTGGGTCATCCTGCAACTTTTTAAAGTGACTGTCCTCTTCTTTTGCTTATCATTTGCATGACAAAAATCTTGCATGTTGGCCAAGTGGTTAAGGAGTTGCCCCTGCAACTGGAAGGTTGTGGGTTTGAATACCAGGACTGCCAATGGCACCACTGAGGCGCTGCACTGTTGACTGTCCTATGCTTTACTCGGGTGAATTATTTCACACTGTTCACACTGTGTGCTGTGCTGTGCTGTGCTGTGGTCAAACATGACAAAAATGGCCACTTTACACTGGGAACAAATTGTGGTTCCTTGCAAAGTATTGAACTAAATGTACTGACAAAGATGTTTTAAGGTATTTACTCTGGCTTTGTAGCTTCTCAGTTCAGGTGCTGTTTGTAAATACTGGTTTGCTTACCTGCTCCACACTTTCTCTCAGGCCAATTATGCCATTCTCATCCATTTGGCTCTCAAAGTCCTCATCTCTGTCCTTGTCCCAGCTGAGCTGTGATTCGTCGGGACTGAGAGGTGAGCAGGGAGTCCAGATGGGCACTCCCACTCTGGTTCCACTCCTTCTCCCTTCCATTCCCTCTCGTTCCTAAGTTTCTCACATCACCTTGACTATACGTGACGATGGGGTTTCAGTCCACTTCCTGAGTTTTCTTTCACTGCCATGGCTAAACCAGCAGCAGGGACTGGGCATTTGAAGAGTCTGAAAGAGAAAACATGTTTTAATTTAATCATATTTACTGCAAGTAAAGAAACTGAAGCTTATATTCAAATGAGTTACATCCTGTCTAAGAGTTCACAAAAGAGATTACAACATTACGATGTGGACAAAATTGTATTGCTGCGTATTGTATTTCATCAAAATATGATTAAAATAGACACATTTTTAATCCATGAATGGTGTGTTATTTTTAATCAAAATAGCCCTGACGGTTAAGCTGAATACCGTTTTTTATCCAAACACCCACATAAACTCATCTCAAGTATATGAGCTAGGACAAGATGCTCATAGTTTATGAAACATTTAGCATTTTTATCATGTGCAGACGGTTTGACAGGTGAAGAGAATAACATTGTTACAACAGCACCTGTCAAAGGGTGGAATATATAAGGCTGCAAATAAACATTCAACTGATGTGACAACAGGGATCCCAAAGCTAACTGACGTGCAAAAGGTAGCAAAAGGTAGCAAAAGGTAGCCCGTCGGGTCCAAATCCATAGCGGAACTACTGTAGCACAAACTTGCTGCATATAAGGCTGCATATCTGAAACCAGTCAGAATGCCCATGCTGACCACATATCCACCGCTGATACCAGCATATGAGTATCAAAACTAGGCCAAGAACATGGCTTTGTCAGATGAATTATGTTTTCTTTTATATCATGTGGATGGCCAGGATGTTCCCTAACGGCTGTGGCCACTTTCAGCAGGATAACGTGTCCTATCACACAGCAAAAAGTTCAGGAATGGTCTGAGGATCATGACAGAGTGACTCCACCTCCAAAATCCAAAGACCTAAATTCCACTTGAGGACCTGCGAGACTACTGCAATGAATGGAGGCCCCACTTCATAACTTGCAGGATTTAAAGAGTCTACTGCAAAAGTTTTGGTGCCAGAAACCACAGCACAATTTCAGGTCTTGTGGAGTCCTTGCCTTGACATGTCGTAACTGTTTTGTTGGCACGAGGGAGACATACACAGTGTTATGGCTGACATGTACTGTGAAACCCTATTCACAACCATTTAATAGCGGAAACAACAGACATACTAAAGACATATTGAAATGCATAAATGTGTTCTAGATCAAACAAATCAGTATCAGATTATCTATGCAGCAGAGCATAATTAATCACAAATGAGACTGAAAAACTATTACCTGCACTGTACACAGCTGCTCTCCAAATTCAACAATTCAGAATAAATCAGTGTACAACCCCCAGGACATATTAAAGCCAGCAACAGAATATATTGCTGTAAATGAGACTATAAATTACCTTTGGAAATTCTTTTGAGTCTAGGTTTAGCCTTAACCTGAGTCTGGGTAACTGGGTAACTCGCCAAAATTCCACAGTGGTGGAGGCCATTGTAACCCCCAAGCCGCAACAGACACTTGGCTTCCATGGTGACCACAACAACAACAGTCTTTGCCATGCGCCAGCCGCCACAGACATCAATGCCACGTTCTTTCTTCAGCCAATCGGCACTCAAGCTGAGCAACAGAGATGAGAATGGGTGGCGACTTTCTGGTATTTTGTAAAACATAAACACGGCGCATTTTAGTTCAGGCAACAGCGGCATCTCCTATGTACTTCAGATGTCTTATAGAACTTCTATTTATTTTTTCTCCACATTCACTGCTGCATAATGAGAATTAATGTATTGTTATAAATCAGTAGAGCACAGCTCTGGTGCCACTGGTGTCAAGTACAGCTTGATGATTTCCCTGCTCAGACACACCTGATTCAACTCATTTCTTAACTGCCTGGTTTAGTGGGTGTGTTAAATTAGGGGGACTACCAAACAGTGGTGCGCACCCTTGTTATGACCACTGCCTGCTTAGGATGAACTAACTATATAAGGTTATCTAAACATTTTTTACTATCTTAGCATTATTGTGGATAGCATCAATACTGAAAAATTTCTTGTAACAAAAAGATCATAATGAGCCCCGTTTAAATGCATTTAATGCCACACGAAATTTTAATTGACAGTATTAGTAATAACAGATTTTAATGTATCACAGGTGGTGCTTTTTATGTTATGAAACCTCAGAAAAAAGATCGTAAAATTAGATTTTTTTTGCCATATTGTCCAACCCAGTGTGTTAACCGTATAAAGTGCTTTCTAGCAACATATAGTCCTATAGCACAAATTTCTAGTGTGTAATCTGTCCGTACTCCTCTGGACATTTGTGCCTTAAAAATTCATTAAGCTAATTAGGTCAGGTACCAAAATGTAAAACCAAGTAGAATTTATTTTGACCAGTCTATTCCAAGACCATAATTTTCCTTTCAGCCAACATTCATTCAAAAGCAAGCTGGTGTGTTTCAGATAAGCATTTAGCATTTCTTTGCAGGTTGTCAACCAAAATTATTACACTTCAGAGTTCAGAATCCCACCAAAGAACACAAGGTCAGAAATACCACTGTAAGAAATTAAGAGCCTCAGACGTTTCCACCTTTGTGCTTCAAAGGACTGTCCTTCAAGCCTTCTCCTCATAAAGAGTTCACAGTCAGTCTGATATTATATACACTGTCTTTAGGTTAGTTTTACCAAGTCTATAAAGTGTCCAGATACCCTTTGGGGTCACTGTATATATAACAGATTCAGTTGTTCTCAGGTGCTATATCAAGAAGAGCAATTTACTTTTAATTCATTTTCTTTAGACTGTTTACTTTGAATGCTGAGATTGTAGATGACATTATTCAAGGGTGCCATCACAAGGATCCATTCATACTACACATTATTCCTTCAACATCAGCTAACAAAGTGAACACACTTCCATCAAGCACACAGATGCTTTTAAACTCCTCTCAGAAACTACAATTTGAAGCAGAATGTCACTTAAAATGTTTCAAGGTGGTAATACTTACCAAGAGCCCTTGTAAAATGCTATCTTCACTCTCTAGGATGAAGTCTAGCTCCTTAAGAAAGCATGTCAACCACACAAGCTTCTGGCAACACACATACATACACAGCTAATCCCTTGTATCCTGAAGAGTCAGTGGATGATGAGAACGTTCCACTAATTTTACGCTTGTCTAGATTTTCATCTGTTCCCTAGGCTGCCAAGCCTGTCAAACACTGTTGCGGTCTCAGCTAATAGCGACACAAATTCCAGCAACAGAATCATACAGATTCTGCACCGGCAGAGGCAGTATCTAACACCGCTCACACTCAAAGAATGCTGAGCAGGTCTGTAATGAAGGCCATGCTGCACTAAGCTACTTACGTATCCAGGGCACTGGTGAGGACACAGACGGAGACTGAAAAAAGTAATGCGTGAAATTTAACTTCATTTAAACGATATCCACATGCATAAGTTACACTACATCAGCACAATTACCACCACAAGTACTGGAGTACTGAAATACAAAAACTGTGCTCATGCAAAATGTAAAATGAATGAACTCAATTCAACTGAATAAAGTAAATTCAAACTATAACGCATTTACATTGTACCATGAGAGCAAAGAAGAACAGACTTGTAATTGAATTGTACATGCACCGTTCTCAGGCAGAGAAAACAGTACTAACAGAAAACAGCAGTCCTGATTGAGAAACACTTACAAGGAGCTAAACTGAATATATGTGCATTCATTCATAAAAATTTGTTTGTTTCCACATAAGCACAACTTTGACTGAGAAGTGAAAGGCAAAAAACTTTGTGTTCATGTATCATATTAAACATACTATTAAAAAATACGGTTTAAATTGATATGGTCACTATAGTAACTCAGAAGTTTGGTGTAGGTTAACGGTTATTTAGCATGGTAAATAAAATGGTCATATTTCTGTTGTAGAAATTGTGATCCCTGCTTCCTATAACCACCCCTGGAAGGAAATCTGAATCAGTCATTTTGCTGAATGACTAAACAATGCATAGCCAATAACACACATGCACAAAATTTACTTTTATATTTCAAATGGATAATTTTCTATTTTGGCCCAGTACTGGTCCTGGGTACTGGATCAGTGGCTTCAAGTAATGTTAAAAAAACCTGTCCTGTTTTATTCATGGTCCTACTGTCAGTACAGCAAAACCCAGATTACCGACATTGCTTTTAAAGGTGATTATGTGGAGCATAGCATAATCCTCAAATGAGTTTAGTGTAATGTCCCTCAAGAAACACTGAATCTATGCAACCAGCTTCACAAGTGAGCAGATGCTTGGTTTCTCCTCCAGCAATACACCTGAAGCTGTCAGAGCCTTTCTCTATTTTCCTTTTTCTCTTGATCGCTCTCTTCACGCTTCACCAGTTTTCAGTGAGAGTAATGCGTAATTGGCCCTTACCGGTCTTGAAGAGATAATGGTAAATAAAATGTGTACTGTACTTTTGGTCTGGTATGACATTATGCAGATCATGCACACTCATGGATTAAAATCTGTAAAAAGTAAAACAAAAATCAGAAAGGAGATGGAATCTCATATTTTGCACTTGTTTGACAAAAAAGGAAACATTACTGAAAAAGCTAACAAAAACTGATATTTGAACAAAATTTTCATGTATTCTTGTAATCTTGCCCAGTTACACTCATTTTTTTCCAAACACATGAAATAAATCACAAGTATTACGGTTCATGGGCATGGAATTACTCCCCTTTTTGATTCTTTCTATTTGTTTGTTATTTAACTCTATCTTACTTTATTCCTGTGTTAACAATATGCCTCACACTGAGACGACTGCACCTGAAATTTCGCTGTTCCTTGAAAAGTGACAATGACAATAAAGATTTACCTTATCTTATCTTCTTTACATAATGCTGAAACATCAGACATTACATTATTTTTAAGCTACCACTTTGCCCATTAATTACTTAATGCAGATTCTGACATTTAGTTTGATGGAAAAAAAACTGGGTATTTAACAGATGTATTAATTATATTATATCACAGTGTATGATTGATGCAGGCACTCTGCCTAAGTACTGCTATTCAGTGCTAAAAGAATGCCTTACAAATCTGGCTGCTTCAAATTTTAGCTTTTGTTTAGCTTTGTTCTGCTTCTCTTGAAACTACACCAGAGATCATTTTTGCAGTATAGTGAATATTAATCAGGTAGAAAGCACATTTCTACAAAGAAAACATACTACATATTTATTTATGTACATTTGTAATGGGTATTTGAACCCCTCATACCTTATAATGAAAAAAATCTATGTTTCAGGTATAAACACTATAGAACACTAGTGGCCATACATAGCATGCATAGTAGCTTTTTACACTATGACTGCTCATCCAGTTTAGCCACTTCCCCCTGGCCAATGCATGTCAGATGACTAAAACTCAATTAAGCAGAGTGGGGCTCAGCTCTTGGAAAGTGCTCTACTCCATTAAGAAAATGTGCGAAGCTCAAAGCTCTGTCAAACTTCCTCTCTCTCTCTCTCTCTCTCTCTCTCTCTCTCTCTCTGAAAGGGGACAAGAAACTGGCTCACAGTGCCCAGATGTATCACAACCAACATCAGAAAAAGCAGATGCTCTCTATGGAGAAGTAAGGCCAAGCACATATTCATAAAATATATCTGCTGTAATCTTCAGTGGTCCTCACTCAAACCTACATTCAACGCCTGCTTTGTAAATGACTTACCAGCTCTTGCAACCTACATACAGCATGCATTTTCCTTTTGCACAAATCAAGCAAGGTTTACCTGTTAGTCGAGGTCGAACTGACTCTATTAAGGTGCAAAACTGAAACTGTGACTAGTTAATCCAGCCTCTTTGGGGAGCATGTAGCTGTTTTTTCAGGAGGTCCAGCTGAGTGATGCCTGAAGAGAAAAAAACACTAATTTTGAGACTTTTGCAGACTTTTGAAGGCTTACCTTATCTCCAGGTGCGTCAAATCTGGTGCTCGAGTTTGAGAAGAGAAAAATAATGTTTGCTGTTAAATCAGTGGACCAGAGCCAGGCCTTCTTGGCTCTCTCCGTTGCCTTGAGAACACCACAAACTAATGCCCCCTCCTTCTGTCTCTATCACCAAGCGACCAGAGGAAACAAGGGAAATAAGCACTTTTTATCCAACGTGTCCTCTTCTCCACAGCAGTGCATGTTCTCCTCGCCCACTTTCGCTTTTCCTTTCATGTCCTGCTCTGATCTGCAGACACTTAGTTTTAAACTCCTTTCTCCTCCCTACCTCCGTCTTCCTCAGGGATAAACCTCTCGTTCCTCACTTTCTCAGCAGGGTTAGCTCCACTCCTCACGCTCTCCGTTCAGCAACACACGACTTCAACACTCACATAGGTTTATCGTTTAGATTGTTAGAGTTGTGGCCTTTTTCGGACGGCAAAGCTACAAAATATCTATAAAAATATATAAATTAAGCCACAGTAACGGAACTTCTCCAGTTGAAGAGAGAGCCAGTGATTTGTGGGTGGAGCTTATCCTGCATAATCGTAAACAGAATACGAAGAGCAGGGTTTTAATTGGCTGAGTTTTGAAACGGGGCGGGGTCAAAGCCAGACATTCTATGTGTATTGGAGAACCAGCGTAGTTTGTGAAGGGAGTTTTAATTGTAACAAATAGCTTTCAGTTAAATTTACATAACATTTTAAGTAAAAAAAGTGCATTTATGTGCATACTGAGTGAAAAATAATAAGTTAACAATCTGTATATAAACGCATTAAAACACACACACGCACACACACACACACACACATATATATGTATTTATGTATGTATATAT
>JBBPCX010094046.1:0-24399 GCA_037974365.1 Hydrocynus forskahlii | reverse complement strand
ACTTTAACAGTGCTTGAACCATTTATTATTATTATTGTTATTATTATTGTTATTATTATTGTTATTATTATTATTATGTTTAATTGCAGTTCTTCGCCTGCCTGCTGATCATTTTCGGAGCAGAAGTTGCTGCTGGTGTGTTTGGATTCCTGAATAAAGAGAAGGTAGGAGTTCATCATTAGTATTATGATCATTTTTAATATCTAATACGCTCCTAAAACGAATCCAGAATAATATCAAGGTCCAGGAAATTGCTTAATCACTAAGATACATTTTTAATTTAAAATATCCCTCCTTTTTTTCTGTCCAACAGATAATTCAGGACATTCAGACATTTTATAAAGAGTCTGCAAAAGACAGCAGCAGCAACACTACAGCAATTCTGTCCAGCTACCACCGAGTCGTGAGTCCTTTTTTCTTTTCAGGATTATAAACATGTTTCAAACGCTGTCTGACTGACAAAAAAACAGCCTAGGATTTACTTCTTTTCTTTTTTAAGAAGGTAAAATCCTCTTGTGTGTTTTTACCTACTTCATTTTCATTGTAAAACTGCATTTATGAAAATTACTCTAAAGGTGCCACTTCAACAGTGTTTAAAGACTCTGTTATTATTATTGTTTTTGTTGTTGTTGATGACAATAATAATAATGGTAATAATAATAATAATAATTGTGTGGTTAATATGATTATGAGCATATTTTATAGTTAGCCTTAGCTGCTTTTAACCATATCCAGCTGTTCCCAGTACAGTTTTGTGTTATAATAAAACTGTTCTGACTGTCCTGTAGCTGAATTGTTGCGGGACATCCTCCACCCAGTCCATCCAGTGTCCCAACACCCCTCCTGATACTAAGGTAACCATTTACTATAACGGTTTATAACAAATACAGCTGTATTATCGCATGGTTTATCTGTAATCATATGTTTCTATAATCATATGTGTCGTTTACACTGGGGACACAGGAGACAATCACTTTTTTGTCAAGGAACAGTTCGTCCCGACTTTTTATTGTGGCCTATTTTGTCTCCACCAAGTTTTGTCAAGGCTAATTTCATCCACTTGTAGCTGTCTTATTTCATCTTCACCACTTTTTGTCTTGATCCATTTCATCCCTGTTATTTTGTTATGTTCCTTTTCACACCAGTCTTTTTCTGAAAGCCTTGAATTAGCTTAACCTAATAATGGATAAAATTTTGTCTCATGTCATTAAGAAAGACAATCAACATACTAACTGTAGATGTAAATGTGAAGAAGCAGCTTAAGCCTCCCCTTTCCAGCCACTCTGACATGCTGAAAGCACACAAAATGTCTTTTTTTGCCTTTTACCTTTTCCCACACATTTCCTCACCCACTCCCACTGTATCCTGTCTTCTGCCACAGAACTGTGAAGAGGCAATTGAAGAGTTTTTCCACAATAAGCTGTTTATTATTGGATATGTGGGGATTGGCATCGCCGGAGTCATGGTAACACAAAATGATTACAGAGAAACTCTAGGCTTAATATTCAATATCTACTATGAATTAATCAGCATCTAGTGTGAACTGTACAGTGTCTATTAGTCAGTAGAAATGCCGCCATATGTTTTAAGTGCAGTAGTGTTTGTATAGCAGCTATTCTATGTGCTGTATTCCAGCACCTTCATGTGTGATGGGATGAAACAGAGCTCCCACATGCACACACTATGCTTCTAAAATTACTATTTTAATTCTATCTGTATATAAGAATAAATTATTTATATGTTTTTTTTTATTTCTCCAAACATTTTTTTGTTTGGAATTTTTAATCAAGTGTGGTCAGTATTGTATAAAACAATGGTGACATGCACATTTTACACAGACACACTCCCACAAATTACGAAAGTAATCAAAAATAATAATTATTTTCTTTCCAGGGCTGTATGTGTTATTTAGTACTTACTACAATTAATTAATAGAAGATACTAAATAATTCAATAATTAATTCAATAATAACTATAAATGAATTAATTAATGACTATAATTAATAGTATATCATGAATAATTAATAGCAGTAACGCTACCATTAATTGTTCACTTTTTAGAGTGAATTATACCATTAATATTTTCATTTGTTCTTTATCTGTAATTAACTATCCAGGATTTACTTTACTATTTAGTAACTTCTATGAATTATTCAGTATCTATTATGAATTATTCAATATTCTTTATTTTAATAACTACTATGAGTTATTTAGGATCTATTATAATTATTCAAATTTTGCTTTGTTATTTAGTACATACTATGAATTATTCGGTGTCTACTTTATTTATGAATTATTCAGTCTACTATGAATTACTTTGTTATTCAGTAACTATTATGAAATTTTCAATACCGACTTTGTTTCACTTTGTTACTTTGTAACTTAATTTAGTTTCGTCTGTGAATTGAGTAATTACTGTGAATTACATTTACTTTGGTACTGAGTAGCTACTGTTCAGTATCTATCATGAATTATTCAGTATCTGCTTTGTTATTTTGTATTTACTGTTTGGTATCTATTATGAACTATTAATTTTTTACTTCCTTCTTTAGTAATTCTCTTGGATTCTTGTATGTACTATGAATTATTCAGCATCTAGTGTGAACTGTACAGTGTCTATTAGTCAGTAGAAATGCCGCCATATGTTTTAAGTGCAGTAGTGTTTGTATAGCAGCTATTCTATGTGCTGTATTCCAGCACCTTCATGTGTGATGGGATGAAACAGAGCTCCCACATGCACACACTATGCTTCTAAAATTACTATTTTAATTCTATCTGTATATAAGAATAAATTATTTATATGTTTTTTTTTATTTCTCCAAACATTTTTTTGTTTGGAATTTTTAATCAAGTGTGGTCAGTATTGTATAAAACAATGGTGACATGCACATTTTACACAGACACACTCCCACAAATTACGAAAGTAATCAAAAATAATAATTATTTTCTTTCCAGGGCTGTATGTGTTATTTAGTACTTACTACAATTAATTAATAGAAGATACTAAATAATTCAATAATTAATTCAATAATAACTATAAATGAATTAATTAATGACTATAATTAATAGTATATCATGAATAATTAATAGCAGTAACGCTACCATTAATTGTTCACTTTTTAGAGTGAATTATACCATTAATATTTTCATTTGTTCTTTATCTGTAATTAACTATCCAGGATTTACTTTACTATTTAGTAACTTCTATGAATTATTCAGTATCTATTATGAATTATTCAATATTCTTTATTTTAATAACTACTATGAGTTATTTAGGATCTATTATAATTATTCAAATTTTGCTTTGTTATTTAGTACATACTATGAATTATTCGGTGTCTACTTTATTTATGAATTATTCAGTCTACTATGAATTACTTTGTTATTCAGTAACTATTATGAAATTTTCAATACCGACTTTGTTTCACTTTGTTACTTTGTAACTTAATTTAGTTTCGTCTGTGAATTGAGTAATTACTGTGAATTACATTTACTTTGGTACTGAGTAGCTACTGTTCAGTATCTATCATGAATTATTCAGTATCTGCTTTGTTATTTTGTATTTACTGTTTGGTATCTATTATGAACTATTAATTTTTTACTTCCTTCTTTAGTAATTCTCTTGGATTCTTGTATGTACTATGAATTATTCAGCATCTACTTTGTTATTTAGCATTACTTTGTTACTCAGTATCTACTGTTATGTAGATATAGTAACTACCCCTTTAAAATTCAGTTATGATTATGATGTTTGGGGGGAAAAAATAACTTTTTTTTTCTCCACAGATTATCGGTATGATCTTTAGCATGGTGCTGTGCTGCGCAATCCGGAACAGTCGGGAAGTGATCTAATGCAGGCCATCTGGCCTTTGACCTCTGATCTCCGTCCACCACCAGGCTCCAAACAAAACTAAGTAACAGCTCTGGGATCAAAAAACAAAACAAAATTTGAAACTAAACCTTCTCACTCAGAACTCTTCAGATCAGAACACCCAGTCTCTAGCGAGCCGAAGGATTACACACAAGGTCTCAGTCTGATCCAGACAAGATCAGATCTCAACCTTGTTTTAATTATTACCTGCTGGAAAAGTGTCGTGATTATTCCAATTCAACAGTGAGGATTTAATTTATGCGTTGTTTAAAGTTGGGTCACTGTCTCTCAGCTGTGCCCACTGGTGCCAGCATGGCATCACATGTCCGATAAAGATATGATGTAATGTGAGCTGGGGAGGGGGCTCAAGCATGCTAAGAGATTTAACCCCCAATGTCATGTGATCAGATCCCTGCCTCTCCTGGTTTCCAGTCACCAAAAAACACTATTTTACAAGCATTTGTACCAAAACACTTTTAGACTTACACAATGTTTCTGAGCTCATTTGTTAGTCTCTAAACTTGCAGCCTCTGGATTTCAGAGCTGGTTGCGTTTGCAAGTTCAAAAGACTGATATTTAACCACTCATGCCTTCAATTTGATCTGATTCTGGGACTCGCTACATAGTAACACAGCTAGTATGGGTTTACACATGCTAACATGGCTCTACATGTCCTTTCACATATCTACACACGCTAAAATGTTACATACATGCTAATATATCATCTTCTCATGCTAACATTGTTCTACACTTGCTGACATGGTTCCCTAACACATATCTGCACATGCTTACAAGTCATACACATGCTAATGTATATTTTTATATGCTAATATGGTTCTGTACATGTGAACATGATTGTACACATGCAGGCATGGCTCTATACATGCTATCATTGTTACACATGCCAATACATCTCTTCACATGCTAACCTATCACTGCACATGCTAACATGGTTCTTCACATACTAACACGTCGTCTCACATGTTAACATAACATCATAACATCACATTACACATGATAACTTGTCTCTACACATACTGCCATATATGTACACACATTAACAAGGCCACACACATGCTAATGTATCCTTTTGCATGCTAACATGGTTCTGTACATGTGAAAATGGCTACATACACATGCTACCATTATTGTATACATGCAGACATGGCTGTATACATGCTAACATGGTTGCACACATGTCCATATAGCTCTACACATTCTAAAATATTACTACTCATGCTAACATGTCTTCTCACAAGCTAACATGGTTGTATATGTGCTGACTTGGCTCTACACATGCTAACATAGTTCTGTATTGCTTCTCCTAACCCCCCTTACGGAGAAATAAGGGGCAAAAAAAAATCAACTTAAGTTCTTTTCTTATTCTCATCAGCTTCTCAGTTTTATTCTCTTTACTAACCATATGGATCTCAAAACTGTCTGACTTTTGTAGTTTTGACACTTGAATTTGATCACTAAGACACATTTCAGATGCTGTACAGACTAATTTATTTTGGATCTCTGAAGATCTGATTATTTGAGACATAAAGATCAGAGCAGTGAGAAAAGAAAGAGCATTTTAAGATATTAAACTGGGATCGGGCTGAGATTAGAGGAAGGCTCTTTCTCAGGAGCAGAATTTAAGAAATGCGAGAAAATGGTAAATTTATATTGATGTTAAATTGAGCTCAGTTATGTCTAGGAGAAACAGGCTGGACAAAGAAGTCTTATTCTGAATGTTTCTTTCCTCTGGGCAGTGCTGGTGGAGCTCGACTGAGTGTTGACAGTCTTGAACATGTATTTTCTGAGTGTCATGTTCATGTCATGTGAAGTGAGGAGCTCAATTAGGACAGACTTATGTATCCCAGTGTGTTGTGGTAGTAACCAAACAAAAGGGATTTTTTTGTTCATAAAGCTCTTGTGAATTACCGACCTAGACCAAATAAGCCCAACCTACAGTACTGTGCAAAGGTCTTGAACCCTCATTTCTTTATATTTTGCTTCCAAAGATTCAGACTTTCTTGTATTTTATGTAGTCTTGAGGAACAGTTCTCAAGGCTTCCTGAAGGACTTTCAAAGACACTCATTTTCAGTCCAGTCTCTGAGTCTGACCAGATTCAGAGGAGTCTCTTTTTGTTTGTTAAGCCACGCAGTGACCTATGAATTAATCATTTGATTAATCTAACTGAAGTCCTGAACCAGTGGAGAAACAGGTGCAGATGATTCCAAATGATCAGGCGGTGATCAGTATACTGGTGGTGCTGAATGCTGAGTGATTGGAACACCTTTATCTACACACCTTGTATCTTTAGCCACTTTGCAGCCTGTTGCAGTAAAACATTTGTTTCCATTTCTTTCATTTAATCTGCTCAGTATGCAAAGGATAAGATGGTTTGACAGGCAGAAAATATTATTTTGCACCAAAGCAAAAATCAAAGCAAAATATTTTTTGGCTCAAAATCTTTGCACAGTACTATGTGTCCAAATATTGATGCTTCCAGTGTTTGCTTGGTGGAACAAATTGGACCTGGAATCCATTCAAGTATTAAAACGGTGATTTTTCTTTCTTTTTTATTACCCCTTTTAAGCATTCAGAAAATCTAATATATTTTATTGAAGTTATTTTTCATGGTATTATTCACTGTCCCAGAATTTTCTACATCATTCGTAATTGTGTGTGTATTTGAGTGTGTGTAATTGTGGATATCTGTGACATGCTGTTGATTAATGTAGGTCCTGTTTACACTTGGGTTTAAAACTCATCTTGCTTTGGGCGATCAGATCTCAAGTGAACAACCAAGACAAAACTGTCGGCACCTATGTCCATCATGCATCTCCAAGAGGTACAGCCAACCAATTATTGCGTCTTTTGACAAACTCTCACAATTAAACCACATTCTGTCAGTCCAGTACATTTCAATGTCAAAGTCAAAGTAAAATTTGTCATCTCCGCTATAAACACATATTCAGTGAGACAAGGCTCCTGAGTTTACAGAGTACAAAAAGGCTAATACAATTCACACACATAAATAAACTATAAGCAAGGTCATAGGTTTGATTTTGACTTGTGGACTCAAACGCAGTAACTTTACTCTAGACATAGTTCAATCGCTAACATCTGTCATACGTTAACATCAAAGTACATGTACATCGTACATATGAAGGGGGTGGGCACCTACAGACTGGTACTGTTATGGACGTAACAAATTCTGAAGTACCGTAATCACAGAACACAAGTAATTCTTCATTTTAATTTCTCACCTCGTGGTACTTTGTGAGTTTTGTTAATATATAGTAGAAATATATAAATGAAAACGTGTAACACTAGTCTCTTACTGAATCAACACCAAACGCAATGTGTTGTATTGTTTTCAAACGCAAAATTGTTAGTATAAAGACGTCTTTCTCAACTACATTCACACAACTACTGCACTGAGATTTGGCCAATCACACGTTAGCAAGAATCAGTCCTATAACAATATTGGGGTGGGAAGGTGGGACACAGTAGAGAAACTGAACTCTTAGCTGTGTTCCAAACACAGACAATTATTTCTTGGGACATTTCAGTATCACTGGATATTGGAAGAAACGTGTCCATATTGTCCCTACCCAGTTGTACGCCTCTGAACTCTTAACTAGAAGTAAAAATGTGCAATTTAGTACAAGGTCATTTTTAACAATCCAGAAATGTTATATCAGCACTCAGGTGGAACTTTTGAACAATTTGGATGTTAAAAATTTTAAGATTTTTTGGATTAATGGACACTTCATCATAAAATGGGACAGTTGTCATCCCATCCCTTCCACACTTGCTATTGTTGTCTTTGGTTTTATGGCACTGTAGCTTCAAAAGTCAAGTCAAGTTTATTTATGTAGCCCAATTATCATACACAAAGGTCAATCAGTGTGCTTTACAGGAATACAAAAAATATGAAGCATAAAAAAATAGAAATAAATGAATACCTGCACACTCAATAAAAGAAGACAAAAAGTGCAGTGGAAGTGCAGATATTTGAGAGAAGGTGGAGGAGAATAGTAAGGTTTTAGCAGCTTTTTAGTGCCAAAACAAGGCGTATTTTTCTTGGTACGTCCCACTTGTCCCATTAGCATCTGGACACATTTGTCCCAGACCACCTCAAAAAGTTGTTCACATTTTTGTGAGAAAATACATTTTTATACTGTAAACAAAGCAACCTTTGAGTGATCATGATGCATTTTGGTGGTCATTTACACTTATTTAGCAAGCCATTTAACAACTTACTTAGGGCAGTAACTTGCGGTCCGATCGTCCAGGACACAATTTGACACAGAGTGTAAACAGGACTTTAAATCATTCCTGTTTGATATTGATTTGTACTGAGATCAATCGATGTGCCTTGATTTTTTTTTATACAAACAAGATACAAAGCCTGTTAGCAATGGTTTGAATGTGAGCCTAGCAAAGGTCTGCAGCCTAAGGCTCCAAATATTCGTCATTACTGTCCAGTTCGTCTGCAGCGCCAGTCAAAAATGTTTGGATTTGCCTGTTTGAACATCCCATATTATAGACATTCTAATAGAAAGAATTCCATTTTTATGCTAAATTTTGCTCAAGCCATGTTTTGTTGATTTTCCTAATTGCAAACAAAATGAAAATATGCAAAAGTTTGGGCCACATTTTATGGTCCATTTCCTTCCATTATGTTAAACACAGCAAAGAAATAGCAATTGTGCCCTACAATTTGCTGGGCATTGCTACATTTAAGTGTATTTTGTGTGGATTTGTTGGCAATTTGCTGGAAAATGCCATTCAGTGTGTTTTGCATATATTCTCTTTGCAACTGGAAAGTCAACAAAAAAAAACAATTTTTGATTGAATGCTTAACTGGTTGATGTTTTTTTTCTAATATGAATATAAAGTTGTAGAAAAAACTCAATGTTTTGGTTCAGATATGGAAATGAACAATTTTATGAATATTCATTTTATATATATATAATATTTCATTAACAATTTTGAAAAAGCCCAGTGAGATTGAAGCTGCTTGAGGTAAATGCAATGTGTATAAAATGTAAAACAAAATATTTTATTTCTATTTCAACCCTTTTTTGCCCATTTCAAAACTCAGAGATTTTAAGTTTTGTTTATTGTTCAAAATAAGGGGAAAAGCTTAACAAAGTGTGTCCAAACCTCCGACTGGTTCTGCAGAGCGTGACTGCAGCTTGGGAGCTCGAGTACTGAAGGTCTCCATAAGCTGAATCTGAAACTGTGCGTGATTTAGAAGTGTTTTGGTTTATATATGTGTGTGTGTGTGTGTGTTTGTTGGTTTAGGTGTGTGTTCTCTCTCTCTCTGCATGGCTTTCCGTAGGAGTTTTTAACATGAAAAAAGTTTCACGTTGTTCAGTTTTTTGTGAGAAAAGTGATGAAGAGAATTTTTGTACTGTAAACAAAGCGACATTGCTGTTGTTGTTGTTGTTGTTTTTTCAGTGTTCAAATGTGTAATTTATTTATGGTCTAATGAGTTCAGACGGAACTTCAGGCTTCTCAGGAACATCATCGCACCTGAACAAATAAAACTGCTCTGAAGTTTCTCCAGTCTGTGGTGATCCTCTGCGTCTATTTATTATGCTGACAACTTAATTTATCAATATTCATACCATTATCTAGTATGAATACCTGAGTATCTATGACGAATTATTGAGTATCTATCTACTATGAATTACTTATGATCTGTTATCAAATTTTCTGTGTCTCCTATGCATTATGCAGTATCTTCTAATTATTCACTATCTACTATGAATGATTCAGTATCTCTTATGAATAATTCAGTACCCCCTATTAATTATTCAGTATCCACTCTGAATTATTCAGTAGTTACTATGAATTAGTCTGGATCTACTGTAAATTATTTGGTACTAATATTAATTTTGTATATAATATGAATTACTCAGTATCTACTATGAATTATTCAGTAGTTACTACGAATTATTCTGCAACTACTGTGAATTATTTAGTACAACTATGAATTATTCAGTGTCTTACATGGAGTATTCAGTAGCTCTTGTGATTTCTTTAGCAATTGTGATGAAGATTTTTTTTTTAATTTAAGTATTAATGTTATAAACTAGCACTATAATTGATTCATTATAATTGATTATATATAGACTCTTACAGCTTTAGAGGAGAAATTTAGGAAGGTACGTCGAGTTGTGTAATGATGGTAAGTGTAAGTTAGACGTCTCATTTTCACTCCTCAAATATCTCCTCTCTTTTGAGAGACTTGGCTCGAGTTGGAGGAAGAGTTGGCAAAAGCTTAACTGGTTCAGCTGTAATGCCTGATAAATTAGGTTAGTGTTATTTTTAAGCCGTAGCACTCAGAGATTTACTGTGCCTGGCCTACTCCTGAGAATACCTCAGGTCCACAATTAAAGTCAGAAATAAAAATGAGATTTACATTTTAATGAAACAGTAGGCAAATGAGCATTTTTTTTATTTAAGTTTAAGCATTCTCACTTTCCATCTTTATACTGTCAGATAAGATACTTATTGAATCAAAAGCTAAATAAGATCTGAGACGAAAACCACTGGGACCCTTTGGGTCAAATTTTGGTCCATCTTTCTATCCAGTCCTACTTTACAGTCAGACACCTGCTACCAGGTCAAACAACATAGAAATCAGTTCATCGGCATTTATTGATGCTTCAAATAATGCTAGGCTTCAAAACATTACAATTTAATCATAAATTATGCATTTGACTGTAGTGAATTGGCTCTACAGTTGAACGTCTTTATGAGTGTAAGTGTATATTATGTTAACTGCTGTACAGCTGGTAAGGGATTGCCTCTCTGGAGATCTGCTTTGCCTGGAGTTTCATATTTCCCATTTGATATGTGGGTAACAGCTGCGGGCAGAAGTTATTCAGCAGCAATGCAAGAGCAGCAGGTTAGAGTTTCAGCAGAGTGGGCACTCTACACTCAGTCTGGAGCCACTTTCACGGGTGGCATTAGCATCTGAATGCCAAGATTTTGAGCACAATAATGTATATATAATGGAATGTTGGTGTTTCTTGTGTTCGCCCAAAAACCCACACCTTGTACGAACACCCAGGCATCTCTGACACATGGTTTGTGACCGACCTTGTGGTGCTTGATTCATGCCCAGGACACTTCTCAAGGGGACAGCTGTAACAGAGAGAGACCAAATGAAACAGAAACTGGGATTTGTCTAGTTTTTCAGTCCATCCCGTGATTCCTCACCAGCAGCCCTTCCGTTTCCCTGCCCAGCGACCGAAAATGCCACTCCAGTCATCCACCCCTAGCCTGCATAGATCATCCCATGGTGATCCTTCAACTTAGGCCTTCAAGCTTGAGCCACTAGATCTTTGGCGTAAGCCAGATATCCTTCAAAGGGACTACATTTAAAACTAGTAGTTGATTCTGGGCCCAGAAGATATACTTGCCCCACTTAAGCCAAAGATTTAATGGCTCTAGAAGCTTAGAGGCCAAAGCTGAAGAATCACTAAGGGGTGAGATCTGCGGGCAGAGGGGTAGACAAATGAAGAAACAAGCTCTGCTTCATGAGAGACTCTTAGACGTTAAGTGACCCTTGGCCTGAGAAACTAGACTAATCCCAGTTTCTGCTTTACTTGGTGTTGTTTCAACTTTGGCTTCCAGACATTCTAGGGCTACTAGATCCTTGGTGAAAGTTGGGTATCCTTCAAAAGGACTAAATTTAGAATAAGTAGTTGAGCCTGGGCCCAGGCAAGGTATAGTTACCCAACTCCAGCACAGCTTCTTACTCTGACCTGGCTTCGTCTCCAACCCAAGTGTCCATCCCTTGCCCCTGTCTCACTGTCTCTGTCTCGGGCAGAGACAAAATGACATTTTTGCTCCCTGTGCAGGGAAACTGAAGGGCTGTTGGAGAAGCATCATTTTCACCTGTGGGAAGGGAGATTGGGGAGGTTGCAAGCTCTGCTTCATAAGAGATTCTTGGTCGCTGGGTGACCCTTGGTCTGAGAAACTGGATCAGTTTCTGCTTTACATCTCTCTCTATTAGTGCTGTACCCTTGAGAAGTGTTCCTTCCTACAGCTGAAACTGATGCTTCAACAGCAGCCCCACAAGTTCCATGCACAGAGACCAAAAATGTAATTCCACCCATCCACCACGCAGCCCACAGATCTCACCCCTTGGTGATCCATCAGCTTTGACCTCCAAGTTTCTGAAACCACTAGATCTTTGGTATAATTTGAGTGTCTTTCAAAAGGACTAGATTTAGAACTAGTAGTTTATTCCAGGTGTAGTTATTGGACAATACTGCATCACCTTCTGACTCTGACCTGGCTCTGTCTGTTACTCGAGTATTCATCTCAGTCATCTCCCCATCTCACTGTCTCTGTCTTGGGCCCTGCCACTGTAATTGCTCTATCACCAACTTTGTTTTTTGTCTCTGACTATAAGCCATTCCTGCCCCCATTTCTATCCTGGTCCCAGTCACCATCTCAAAATCCCCGAACACTATTTTGTGCTTGTCACCATCCTTGCCTCTTGTCTCTGTCACATTCTCTTTCCCAGCTCTTATTTCTCTTGGTCCCTATCTTTGTTTTGTCCTGTCCCAGTCATTACTCTGTCCTTGTTTCCACCTCTGCCACTGTCTCTGTCTCTTTTCTTGTCTCTGTCTTGGTTTCTGTCACATTCTCTGTCCTAGCCCTTATTGTTTTATCTGGACTGGTCCCTGTCTTTGCCTCTGTCCCAGTTTTGGTCACTGTCCCAGTCCCAGTCTTTACTCTGTCCTGGTTTTCATCCCAGCCACTGCCTCTGATACAGTTTCCATCAAAAATCACTGTCATTGTTTCTGTCCTAGACCTTCTAACAGCCTGTGCTACCAAGTCCTTGTTGTGATATCTACTGTAGTAGCTGTCCCAGTTTTAGTCCTTGTTATAGTCTCTTTGTCCTAGTTTATGTCTTTTTTGGTTTGGTATCCGTCGTAGTCCCTGTCTCTTTCCAAGTGCTGGTCTCTATTCATGTTTCTGTCCCAGTATCAATCTGTTTTCCAGTGCCTATTTATTGGACATTGCCATTTTCTCTGTCCCATTCCCTGTAACAGTATCTGTTCTAGTATCAGGTCCTGGTCACTGTCCTTTGCAATGTGCCTGTCCCTGTTCTAATCTCTATGGGTTGCTCTCTCAATCCAGGTCTCTGCCTCTGCCCCAGTCCCAGTACATACAGTACTATGCAAAAGTCTGTTAATGCCTGTTAAACCTATCTTTGGCAGTTTGAATAGACTAAATTAAAGAAATGAGAATAAATCTTTTACTTTGACAGGCTGCAAAGTGCCTACAAATTCAAGGTGCCTATATATGAAGGTGTTCCAGTCACCCAGCATTCAGCACCACCAGTATACTGTTCGTCAGCCTGATCATCTGGAATCATCTGCACCTGAACCAGTGAAGTGCATTGACAAGTGCATTAAAAATACAAGAAATTCTTTAGAAGCAAAATATGGAGAAATGAGGGGTGGCTCAAGACTTTTGCACTGTGCTAAACCGGCAGATTTATCAGGGGGCAATAAAAATTCTTTGAAAAAATGTCACCAACTTGTTGTTATGAAAATGTTTGTTTTGCGACTAATTTATTGTTATTAACCCACAGTTAGTGCCAGCACTGTTTCATTTTTGTGCTTATAAAAGAAGAGATCATTTTATTATGATTTGAATTTCATGAAAAGTTATCTTGCTTTGTTAAAGAACATTTTTTGTGTTTAAATAAAATCATAAGCAGTTTTCCAGAATAAATTCATATGAACGTCACATTAAATACATTTTCCCATTGAAATAAATGTCATTCTTTTCCACACTTCTAGAATTAAACAAAGAAAAACAACTTTCAGATTAATAATTCCTTTATTTAGCTTTTGCTCATATTGGTTCAGCAATCCTTGGGCTAAGCAGCTGGAAAATATCCACGCTGCTTCACCAAAAGGTTCCCAAATGGGGGGTCAGGAAAGTGACCCAGACTGAAAGTATAAAAATGAAAAGTGAGAGGAAAACTCATGTGACCGTAAGAAGTAACAGAAGATGCTCAAGAGTTTCTTGAAACATTTTCTGAAGCTAAACTCATCGGACACATTCGAACCTCCCCGTCTTCTTGTAGGCACTGTGTTTATATGAGGTATGGCGAGTATTTTGGGATGACTATGCCAGCAAATGTTTTCATGTCGGTCCGCCTTTGAGTTATGCATGAAAGGCAACACAATATGCCTCCTGTCTTGACTTGGTCCAGCTGGATGGCACGACACCAAATCTGCGTTCCACACACCCCAAGCCTAAACTCCTCCAAAAACGTATCCGAATTGAGAGATTTTTGGAATCTACCATGTAAATACCTCTGGTTTCAAAAGGTCCATCAGCATTCTTCACCCCAACACCCTTTAAACAGGGCTGAATATGACGACAAATGGGACAAACAGATCTGGCTGAGCTAAACAGAATTGTTGCCCCTGAAAAAGGCATGTTTTTGTCAAATGGATGAACAGAAAGGAAAACTGGTATTTTGAGTGACATGACGTGACATTATATTCATTCCCTCACTGAGGGAAGCCAAAGGCTGTTCCTGGAGATACTTTTCAAACATTAAAAAAAAAGACAACATGGACAAGTGCAATGTTGTCTTGGCTTCGAGAAAGCCAACTGTACATGCTACTGTTAGCATTTCCTCAACAAATCTCACAACATCTCATCATTCAGACATTTGTTCCATTATAGCTGCCGTAGGCACTTGGCTTAAAGAAATAGTTTGGCGAAAATGAAAAAAATCCAATTTACATAATTCGCTGGACTATCTTTAATGTTGGGACGATTAAAGAGTTTAGGCTGAGTAGAGATTGAAGGGGTATTGGTCCAGGAGGAATTCTCCAACACCAATTAAGTAAACCACTTGGGCGATGCCGAAGAGTGGAGCGATGACCAGAGCCCTGCAGCCAGCGCCCTTCATCAGAGCGGATGGACCTTCCTTATGAATGATCTTCCTGCAGCGGGACAAAAAACACAAGCATTTGTTAGTGTGATTGTTATTTTGTTTTTTATTATTATTATTGTTGTTGTTGTAGGTGAATTCTGATAACACATGTAAGAGAAAAATCAATATATTCACTTATATTCTAAGGCAAATTAGCATATTCAGTTTGTGATTCTTATATTTGAATGATTCTTTCACTAAATGCCATATTATTGTGATTCTGCTGACTAATGATCAAGGTTGTGAAGCCAGCCCTGAAGCACTAGGGCACAGTGACATGATTAAATCAAGGTTGTTATTTATGCAAACCCTATGTTTTGAGCTAAAGAGTCTCAGATGAGGTGTTTTGTTCAGACCAGAAAGCTCTTGTTTAGGGCCATTGTCATGGAGCCTCACTGTGAGAAGCCATAACATAGGTTCTGGCTGGAACCTCTTTAGGGGGAGGCAACGTGGTTTCTGCCCACAAGTGATAAGGTGAATGGTCATCTTCAGAATATAAGACCTCTGTGAAGGTCCAGTTTCTTTAGAGAGAACTTCCGAATCCAGGGCAAACAACTCTCTCCTTCTTGAGAAGAATATAAAGTCTTTGAACTGAGCGAAGAATCTTTTGTCAGTTTGCTGATTTTCACACCGCCATGACACATGTCTCCTCTGAGACACTTGAAAAATTTGCACAACTGCCTTAGACCCTGCCCAGTTGCGCTTGTATACAGCTTATCAATCAGATGCTCAGGGTCCGGGTATTGATCGTTTAAAGATTTGATTTTTATGGTTGCGTCACCTGAGCAATGTACAGAGAAAGAGAGCAGAGGGGAGAGCTGCCTTAATAATATATAAGGAGAATATATCAGAGTGAACATTGCTGGCTACGGCAGGCACAAAGAGACCCCAAAGTAAAATTACTCCTGCAATAGCTACAAAGACAACAACATAAACAGCCTTTAAGACACTAAAGCTCAGGTCAGTTATGAAAGATGTGTGTTACTTTTTGTTTTTAAAAAATAATCAGCACTGCTAGTTAGCTAAGAACAAAATTAACCCTATTTGTTCATTCCACAGGAGTGAGGCTGAGGTGAGAAGATTCTGGAATCAGATTGGGTGAACTGAGGACAGTGAAAGTGCTGAACGCTGAGTGGTTGGAAAACCTTCATCTAGGCACTCTGTACCTTTAGGCATATTTATTCCCATTTCATTTAATCTACTCAATATGCCAAAAATAAGACAGTTTGACAGACAGAAAATAGTGTTTTTGTGATTCAAAGCAACAAATAAAGAAATAAGGTGTGGCTCAAGACTTTTGCACAGCACTGTACAACAGAACTGTGAATGTAAGAATGATCACAATACCTGATGCAGTCAACCACGCCACTGTACATTTCTTCGTTTGCACTTTTACTGAGCGACTGGAGCCTTGTTTTTACCACTGAAAGGACATAGATCCACTTTAATTAGTTTATATAGGGTACAAACCTACACTGACACAGACACTCACACCACACAAACACACACACACACACACACACACACACACTTACCATCACAGGGGCTGACTGCTACTGCTGCTGTGCATGCGGCCGCGCAGCCTGATGCGAAGGACCAGTAAAATGGGGCGTTTTCAGTTTCTGAAGGCTTCCCCAGCTGGTTCAGGTGAGCAAAGAGAGGGAAATAAATTACAGAAAATGGGATATCCCTGTAAAAAAAAACACACACACAATGTCAACAATAGCCAAAACACTCTGCACAATAATCAGAGGATTAAAAATGTATGTGTAACCATAAAGGGAGTAAAATGAGGATCTGCTATTTTTACAGTATATCTATATTGCTTTGGGCAGGGCTAAATTGCTGTAGGCTGAACGAGTGGGCTAATAAGCTAAATTGCTAAATTGCTGAAGACTGAATGAATGAAATAAATTGTTGGAGGGGTGAAATTACTGTAGACAGAATGGGGGGGGCTAAACTGCTGGAGTCTGAATAGATGGGTTAGTTTTTTGTAGGAGGGACTAAATTGCTTTACGTTGAATAGGAAGAACTAAAGTACTGTGGCTGAATGAGCAGGCTAGACTGATATGGGAGGGAGCAAAATGCTGTAGATTGAAAGGGTGGGGCTACATTGCTGTAGGCTGAACGAGTGAGCTAATAAGCTGTGGGTGCGGCCAAATTGCTGTTGGTTGAATGGGTGGGCTAGATTACTGTGGGAGGGGCTAAACTATCGAAGGTTGAATGGGTGGGGTTAAACTGCTGTAGGCTGAACAAGGGCACTAGATTACTGTGGGAGGAGCTAAATTGCTATAGACTGAATGGGCAGCACTACATTACCGTAGGCTGAATAGGCAGGCTGTATTGCAGTGGGAGGAGCTAAATTGCTGTAGCCTGGACAGAGGGGCTAAACAGCTGTACGCTGATCAGGCAGGCTGTATTGCTGTGAGAGGGGTCAAGTTGCAGTAGGTTGAATGGGTGGGACTGAACTGTTGTAGGCAGAAGGAGCAGGCCACATAGCTGTGAGAGGGGCCATATTGCTGTAGGTTGAATGGGTGGGCTAGATTACTATGGGAGGAGCTAAAATGCTGCAGGTTGAATGGGTGGAGCTAAAGTGCTGTAGTCTGAATTGGTAGGCTATACTGATGTGTGATGGTGCCAAACTGCTGTGCTGAATGGGTGGGACTAAACTGCTGTAGGTTGAACAAGTGGGCTAATATGCTGTGGGAGGTGCAAAATTGTTGTATGTTTAATAGAAAAAGAATTTTGTAGGATGAACAGGTGAGTGAGTGCTATGGGAAGGGGCTAAACTGCTGGAGGCTGTATGGGTGGGGCTAAACTACTGGACAGGAGCCTACAATGGATATGATAGATTGTTGTGGGAGGGGCCAAATTACTGTAGATTGAACAGGCAGGGCTACCTTACTGTAGGGTGAATGGGTAGGCTAGATTGCTGTGGGAGGGGCCAAATTGCTGTAGACTGAATCTGTGGAGCTAAACTGCTGTAGGCACAATGAGTTAATAAAACTGTTTTTGCACCTAGTTTTTACCAAATAAGGAGAATGTGCACTGTGGAGTGAATGGCAAATGCTTCAAACGAAAATTGCTAAGCCAAATTGACAATCCCACCTCAGCAAAGTGGCCCCGAGGCCCCTGTAGAGGCCCTGGACGCCCCGAGTCTTCAGCAGCTCCTGAGTGATCTGCATGGCTGAAACTGGACGGATGTAGCTGCAGCTAAGCATGGTGCTGCCACCACCTGTGGGTGAGGTCACCACTGCCAAGTTCCTCTGGGCCACTGCAGAAAACATGTAGGGAAAACCGAAGACTGTATTTGCTTTGAAAAGTTTTAGAACTTTGGAGAACTTCCACATCCGTACCACAAAAAAATGTTTTTCCATCACAGATAAAGTGAGCTGTAGCCGAGCCATACCCGAGCCGTACCCATGCTCTCACAGTTCTGCTCAGTGGCAGGGTTAAAAGCAGGCTGCAGCTGAGCTTTTTGACTGGTGAAATTTTGTCATGACAAGAGACGTTTCTTATTAATAAAACACTTTCCGCTGGTTCAACTCCATGGACTTGTTTCTGGGATGACGAAAGGCCAGTACAGTTTAGATACTGTGATGCACAGCACAGTTCCTGTATACCTATGGAAAAGAGTTTATAGTGATGGCACAGCCTAACTCTCTAAATGTTTAAGTTGCAGAATAATTCCAGGCTGCTCTTCACTTTCATCCTTCAAAACCCAGGATCAGATCCTCCTCTTCTGTCTTTTCTCAGTACTCTCATGCCCTTCTTACTGACGTACGCCTTGTTTACAGGTGTTTTATGCCTTTGTTTTGAATTCATAATGTTATAATTGTTGATATCTTCATTTACCTGCAGTGTTGACCTAAACTGCAGTGTTGCTCAACAGTTAGAAGCATTAGAATGTTGAACATTCCATCATTCTTCAATAAAATGTGGTTAGATGGTGCAACCCTGTGACGCTATGTGCTGAAGGGTTAGTAACAATCGGCTGTAACTAGACCAACTGACTGTTTCATATACCCCCTACAGCTGTCAAGGTAACAAGTTCATCGGTGTCCTTCACTTTACCTGTCGGTGTACATGCTGTGGCCGATCTGAGAACAGTAATGCGTATTTAGTAATAGGTGTAGTAATTTGTAGTAATCTCACCCAGTCGCCCTGCATCCTGCAGCTGGATCTTCAGCATCTCCATAGGCGTGGTGATGATCACCTGACACACTCCGGCTCCACAGCCAGCCAGCATCTCCTTAAACACGTTCAGTTTAGACCTGTGAGGAGAAACTCCTTCAAAACTTGCTCCACACAACTTTTATTATTTATTAGTGTGATTGCTATTGTTCTTCTTCAGGTTTATTTTGATTATCATTATTTTTCTTTTTATTGCTGGAATTTGGCGCCTCTTGTCCTCCTACAGTTTTTGAACTATTGATGGCTATGATGGCTGGAGCGATAAAACAGGGAGCAAACAATCGGTTTTACAGATATTTCTAAACAGTTATAAAAAAGATGTGTTTCACGGTTTAGTGTGGTTTAATTAAAACCAATCAGCCAGTGAATGCAGCTATTTGCACTTTTCCCGTTGTTTTTGGCCATAAAACCAAAGTTTGTGTGTCTCCAAACACTGGTTTTATAGCCACTATGCAATCAGACTTTCAGACAATCAGAGATTTTCTCACAGAAATGCAGCCTAGTTATTACTATTATTTTCAGTGAACAGTAAGACTCACTCTCCCCTGCTGAGCTGGTGGCGAAAGAAGTCGTTTGCCGCCAGTTTGATGGCCTTCTCAGGGGTAACCAGGGTCAGGTTCACTGCTGCACCTGCAGAAAGACGTTATGTTTAAATCTCCACATGAAAATAATATTCAAATTACCTTCTTGAAAAAGGGAGCAAACAGAATAAAAATCTGTTTAAAAAGTATGTGTATGTGCCAGTGTGCAAGTGTGCAAGTGTGTGTGTGTGTGTGTGTCTGTGCAAGTGTGCACGTGTGTGTGTGTGTGTGTGTGTATGTGCAAGTGTGCACGTGTGTGTGTGTGTGTGTGTGTGTATGTGCAAGTGTGCAGTGCACGTGTGTGTGTGTGTGTGTGTGTGTGTGTGTGTGTGTGGGAGTGCGTGCGTGCGTGTGTGTTTTTACCTCTGTACATTCCAAAATAGCCCTCAGAGCGGACAGTTTTAATCAGACAGTCCATCCTGAAAAAAAAACAGCATTCAGAACATTGCGTTATACACAGGGCGTTATCTAACACACACACACACACACACACACACACACAAACACACACACACACATTGACATACACTAGGCTGCCATGGCCTAAAAATACACAGAGGCAAAATAAGGTTAAAAAAAATAAATAAATAAATAATTAAATTAAATTAATACATGCAGATTGTGGAAATAAAAAACAAATAAAGAATTTTATAATAAATGTAACTGAGTGTAACAGTTTAATGTATTGTAGAAATAAAATAAAAATATGTATAAATAATGTAACTTAATATTAAATGAATACTCCAGGATTGCTGTTGGATGGAGCTAGCAACCCTCAAACACACACGGACACACCCACGCGCACCACACACACATACACACACACATACAGACATACAATGGTGATATGTTAGCACAAGCAGAAGTGTTGCATCAGCCACTCTGAACAGGGTAAGTGTGGGAAACAGGTTCTGCAGATTTTCTGCAGCTGACAAACTGTCAGCCTGCGGCTCTTCACACGCACTCCTCTGATACTGACCACTGAGAGGATCGTATGAGACTGTATGTTTATTATATTATCGCTTCTCAGAGAATCTGAGAGAGGAGAAAAGACTGGGTTTGTGTGTGAGAGAGTGGGAATGAGTGTTTATGTGTGTTTGTATTCAATTGTTACACTTAATTATACGTATTATAAAAATGACATCTTTTATAAAAATTCATTATAGTTAAGTAACTAAATAATGAAAGCCAGTGTGAGCATGGGCAGTGTTAGTGTGTGGGTGAATGTTATCCTACATGTTCCTGTAGACTCTTTGGCTGCTGCGTTGGTTCTGCAGGCGGGTTTTCGCGAGGTCGATGGGAAACACACAGGTCACTCCCACCATCCCGGCCACACCACCATTAATCAGCTTAGCGGGAAGACTGAAGAAGAAAAGTGGAAAAATGATTTTATATCAACTGTCTACCTTGCAACCTGATTACACACTTAGACTCTCCAGTGCCAACTTTTCAGCAACTTTACAACTACAGCAACTTTCAAGAAACTTCACAGTGCATTTAAAACTTCTTTACAGTCCTTTCACAACTACTTTACATCTTACAACTACTCTGCAGCAACTTAACAAGGACAGCTGTACAGCAAGATAACAATTTCGCAGCCACTTCATAATTTCTTCACAACTATTCAGCTGCTTTACAACACGTTTAGTGTTTTATCAAATGTATTCACCTGTGCTGTGTGTACCAACCTGAGCCAACGGCTTCAGATTTCCATTTTTTGCATTTTTCCTTTTATTCCAAAGTGTAAATATTTTGTGATTTCTTATAGAAGTGGATTATTAAGGTGATGAGTTTATTCAGTAATGAATAATCTGTCCCACAATATGTCAAAATTACCTCACTTTTCTGAAATGAACTTATTGTATATAGTAATTATGGATGGTAGTAGCCTAGTAGGTAAGACACTTGCCTGTGAACCTGATGACCACAAAGTCACAGGTTCAAACACCCCACTTTCTCCCACTGTGTCCTTAAGCAAAACACTTAACCCTCAGTTGCTGTCCCTGTAATCCTCAGACTGTCCCTGTAACTACTGATTGTAAGGGGCTCTGGATAAGGGTGTCTGCCAAATGCCATAAATGTAAATTAGATATTAATCTAAAAAGTTAAAAGGCCATTCGCATAAGCTTTCATTGTAATACTAAAAATAGGAGAACCGAATCAAAAACAGTAAAACAGGGCTAAAAACCATAGAACTGGGCTAAAAGTAGTATCACAGGAGTAATTAAAGCAAACTGGGATAAAAACAACAGGTAACCAATCAAACCAGTAGAACTTTAATCAAAACAACGTAACAGGTTTTTAAAAAGCCAAAAAAATGATAGGAAAGTACTGGAAACAGCATGACTGGACTACGAAGTGTAAACCTGAGCTAAACATAGTATAATTGGATGAAAAACAATTGCACTGGACTAAACAACCGTAGAACTACAATAAAAGCAGCATCACAGGACTAGCAAACAGTAAACAGCAAACAGTCTAAAATAGATCTGGAATAAAAACAGTGTAACAGGACTAAATAGTCTAACTGGGCTAAAAACAGTAGTGCAGGTCTGAAAATAAAGGTAAAGATCAGCTGCAAATGGAGCAAATGGAAAGGTCAAACTGGACTAAAAACTGTGAATCTGGATTAGAACCCAGTTAAAATCCAGAGTGGATTAAACAGGAGTGAAATTAGAAGTAATTCTCGTACCTGATGGGTTGCTGAGCCATAGCGCTGCTTGGTGGTGTGTGTTTGCCGGTGAGAGGGTGTGTGTGCAAGGCAGAAGCCAAAGCAGTAGCAGTGTGTGTGAAAGTGGAGCAGCTTTATATAGCCACACGCACACACAAATACACACACACACCCTGCAGCTGAGGCACGGCCATAGAACTGCACTCCACTCCCAAAAAATCCTCTCTCTCTCCGCTCTCTCCTCACTCGCAGACACACACACACACACACTTACACACTCACAAACACATACACACACACACCCCTTTTTTAGAGTTAATGAACGCACTGCTCAGTTTGGCTACAGAGTAAAATCAGTTTATATAAAGTCAGATGTTTGTTTATTTGTTTGCTGATTTGTTTTCAAATCAAAGTGTTTACTGAGACTTTTGGTTACTATTTGCTAATACTATAATTATGCTAACACAATAATTATTGTTGTTATTATTGTTATTGTTGCTATTTATATTATTATTACTATTGTTATTGTGGTTGTTGTTTGTTGTTGCTGCTGTTGTTATTGTTATTATTATTATATTTTTGTTTTAATTGTTATTAGTATTGTTGTTGTTGTTGTTGTCTTTGTTGTTATTATTATTTGTTATTGGTGTTACAGGGCGAATAGCCAGTTGTTTATTAGTTGCAAATCCAGTGTGTTGTTTGGTTTTAAACAGTAATGAACATGTTAGTGGAGCAACATAAATTTGTTAAAAATATTATTTAGAATTTAGAACAAAGAAAATACCCATAGTTAATTTCCAGTTAAATCTGCTGATTTCTGTTCTGGAAACATTCATTCTTTGAGTGAAAAAATAATTTCCTGTAAAGTGGGCAAACCTGCTCGCAATGTTTTAGAAAAGTGGATTAAGCTGATGATCACAGGCTGACCTGTAAACCCCAGATTACACAGAGCAACAAGGTTTAGATCAGCTAATTAGAAATTTTTATCATGCAACATGCAAATGTAGAAAATCTCAGCCCGTGCAAAAACCGTTGACTGGTAGTATATCTCAAATGAGCTCTAAAGTTAACATACATTCACTTTCTCCTTGGAAATAACATGATTGTATCTTTACATAACTAATAAATAATAAAATGAAAAGCCTGGACTTAAAAACTAACAAAAACACTTAAAAAGTTGCACTGGAATAGTTCCCCCTTCTGGTTATAACTGAATCCAGATAGAAAGTTTAGTGCATCTATTTTGGCACCTTTTCCAAAAATGTACAGGAACTGTGTTGTACCTAAACTGTACTGTGATGAACTGAAGCTGTAGCTTTGCTAGGTATGGCTCAGGTACGGGATGGGTACTGGTTGGGTCCAGCAAGAGTACAGCTCAGGTACAGGTTCGAGGCAGCTCGGGCGTGGGTCAGGTATGGCTTGGGTACGGTTCACGGTACTGCTCAGGTACGGGTTGGGTACAAGTCAAGTACAGAGTGATCCAAAAAGGAGTATAATGAGAAGACCCAGAGAAAAGGAAAATACAGAATATGACTCTTCTTTGTCCCAGGCCTAACTAAGCTCAGTTTAACATCAATTTTCTCTTAAACTTCTTAAAAACCTTCCTCCAGTCTCAGCCTGATCACAATTTAAGATCTTAAAATGCTCTTTCTTTTCTGTCACTGCTCTGATCTTTAATTGTCTCGCATAATCAGATCTTCAGATGAACCATAAGATTCAAAAGAAAACTTGGTTGTTTTATAAATGAATGTTTTATAAATAATAAATGAATCTGTACAACTGTACATTTGAAATTTGTCTCTACATACAGAAATATGTTCATTAGCTTAGAAAATCTATTAATCCAATAATGATAGTAATAAAACAATGGAAAAAACTAGGGATGAACCGAAATGTTTTTTTTGGACCGAAACCGAAAACCAAAAATGAGGAAACACTTGGCCAAAAACGAAACCAAAAACCAAAAGAAATCATTATTATCAAATTATTAAAAGAATTCATCTGTTACAAAACGATGAAAATATTTATTTAGCATTCAAACAATGCACAATATAAAATAACATTTGAAATAAAATATTTTACTTGGCCCCA
>JBBPCX010094036.1:0-24401 GCA_037974365.1 Hydrocynus forskahlii | reverse complement strand
CCCTAGTGAGTAAGCTGAAGGCGACAGAGGCGAGGAAAAACTCCCTCAGCTGGAGGAAGAAACCTCGGGAGGAACCAAGATTCCTGATTCTGTCCATCTTCATCACTCCCAGTGCAAATCTGAACAATTTTAGCTCTGCCACTTCCAGCTCTGCTTCCTGTATTTTTGTCAGTACCACTGTCTCCAGACCATCAAACCAGACAACACAGCTGGTCTCACTACCGTCTTCTACACCTTCACTTTCACTCTTGCTAGGACCTGTCAGTTATAAATATACAATTATTGATTATACTATTATTATCATTATGAGACAATGAAAACATGTTAAGAAAGACCCTTATCCTGCAAATTATTTTAATCTGAGTGAGGGTCACTGAGTGTAACTCTGACCACCACATGACCAAGAACAGGCATCTCCTCTCCTTCAGAGAACTGACAGATGGAGGCACTGAGGATGAAATAAATATATACAGTCACAGCCAAACTACACTCAGAAATCTGGACCCAAGATTTAAACACTGATCAGATGTTTATAAAGTACGTGCATCACAAAATATATCAACAAAGGACTAATGAAAAAAATCAAAATTAAGTAATTCTGGATCATTTTCATTCGGAATAAGGTTATTAATCTCGTGAAGAGGAAATTTTCGGGTGCACAGTGTTAAAGTGCATAGTGATGTTGGAATCACATCAGAATCAGCATTAGACAGATGATCAGATTTAATCGATTACTCAAATTGAAATTTGATGCAGGAGACACTGGATTAAGGTGCTGAAACAACTATTTTATCTGTGTAAAGTACTGGTAAAATATATATTATTAAAATATCAAATGTGTCATAACTTTTGCACAGGATACACCTTATGTTTAATTTTTTCCCAGTGAGTGTAAATTAATACAGTAAATAGGAATCGGGTATTAAAATAAGCAATGTGTATCTCTGAAAAGTAGTTAAAGAGGGCTCGTATCCAGTAAAATTTGGTTTCCCTCCTCAAACAAACTCTCTAAATCTGCCAAATAAGAGATGTGTTGAACTATATTTGTTTGAACAGGAAAATAGAGACATCAGCCCTCCAGACCTGGAGCTGTGTATACCTGCTGTTTTATTTACAATGTAAAAAATCTGCAAAAACATGTCACATGACTGGGACGCAGAAACTTTTGCATACGACTGCACTTTAAATCAGAATTAGTCGATCCATCCATTCTTTCCTTTCTTCTCTGAGCCTTATATCCTTTCCCGGGGCTGTGGAAGTGCTGGAGCACATAGGAAAAAAGGTAGAGAAACATCAGAGTCAGAATCAGAAAACTATTGGTCCTGGAAGTAATTGCTTATGTAATGACTGAAAAGACACACAGAGACAAGAACAATATAAAAAAATAAAGTCTAAATAAAATCTAAAAAAACTTGTTATGAAAATACACAATGATATATACAGAAATGCTGGCGATAAATACTATAGATAAGTAACAACATTGAGTGAAATCTACTAACACACATAGAAGTTTGTACTGGTCGCTAGTTTGTCACAAGGCAGACACATAAACACACTCACACACATACACACACGCACACACACACGCACACACACACACACACACACACACACACACACACACACACTCATACCAAGGGCCAGTTTAGTAACTCAAGTTCATCTGATGTGCATGTTTTGGACTGTGGGAGGAGACCAGAGTACCTGCTGGAAACCCATGTGGACACAGCGAGAGCATTCCAACTCCACACAGACCCTCAACCAGCATCAGACGAGAAGTCCTATTTCAGTGGATCCCTATATAATCTCTGCAAATTGCCAAGAATATGTATTTACACATTCAGAACCAGTTTCCCAGACATGGATTAAGGCTAGCTTTGGACTAAAGGGAATTTCCAAAGGGGACTCTAAAACGGCAATTTAGAACAAGATTGGGTTCGAGCTGTATGTAAGAAAGCCATTTCTGATTTGGATTCGTTTTTGCTTCACAAAGACTTTCAGCACTCCACTGAGAAATATTTTCCTTTATAAAGTCCACCACTTCAACCAACTCTGCCATCGCAGCAACTTTCATCTCAGCTCCACCTTAAAGAGCTTTTCAGGCCAATGCTTCAGACGAGGGGAAACTCAAGACGATATAATTACATGTGTTTCAGAAAAGGCACTTTCGCATTTGCCCATGAAACGGAACCGATACCGCAGGAGAGCCAGCACATCTGCACATGGAGGCGTGCTGGGGTCACTCTCGCCCCCCACAATAAACCACGTCTGTTTCATGTTTGCCACTCTCTCACAGCCGTCCACAGCCAACCACAACCTGCCTCAAAGCTCCACAACTGTGATCATTTTTTAACGTCTCCATTCCTGGGTACACATTGTTTAATTTATGGGAGAAAGAGCTTTGGCTACCGGCGTGAGTTATTTTATCTTCTAATTTTACCCTTAAGGCCCAAGAACAAAAAATTGTTCTGCCCACCAGAAGACCAGCAGCGCCTTTGCCACATGGGGTAATTTTTTCAGAACTGATCTTTTTTATGCATTGTTTTTTACCTTGTTTAGAAAGATAAAATATTGGGTTTCAGTAACTTTCCACCAAAATACGGTGACTTTTACTGAAAAAATTACAACTATAAATGAACCAACTACGTCAGTTTTCACCCTCCCTTCCCATGAGTTAATACTGAGTTAATATTAAAACTCTCTGCAAGCTCGGAGACTATCCCTAATAACTTTGTTTATCTTCATAATGTTGACTTTAAGGCCTGAAGAGCTACACAGAGCTGCACAGAACTCAAATAAGCCTTTCATGACCACCTGTGTAGACATTAATCAATGCTTATTCCAACAAGTCCATAACACTTGCTGAGATGAAATGACACTGAACCACAAGGTGTGTGTGTGTGTGTGTGTGTGTGTGTATGAGGAATGGGTATTTATTAAATAGCACACATTTTACTTTGTACAGTACAATTAGTAAGGTCAGTAACACTATGAGATGCTACCAGATCAACCAGAATCCATTCGCAAAGCTGTGAATGTATGGTCTCACACACATTTTACTGAATTTTCTGCTGAATTGTGCCAAATAGTTAACATTAATATAAAACCAGTCTGTACACCACCAACGCAAATCGGTTTAGGCTTGACTTTTTGGGGTAACACTGCAATACTCTGATTCCATTTACATATTATTTACAGATGTGAGATTACAAAAAAATGAATTTGTGCAGAAAGGTGTTTGTTTAGTAGTTTGTTAAAGTGACTAGTTTTTGCAGTGTATTTTTTTTTCTTGAATTTCTATAACATCTTGGGGGATTTCTATGATGTTCTATAGACTCCTTTGGAACTGGAGTGTTCAGAAGTCCTCAGATTATCTGTGGGGCCTCCAGTAGTCTCCACCCTGTGAGAGACCACACATTCTGGGCTGGGCCGTCCCCCCTGATCTGCCAGGCTCCAGCCACAGGAGGGAACTGCTCTACTATTTTCCCTCCCAAGAAAGGAAAATCACAACTACGACCTCCAGTCACACACGCCAACTCTAATTCATCAGTTGCTCTGGCAGATGAAGAGATGTGTGTTTATATGGGTGTGCTGCGAGAGTTCTGGGACACATTTTCAGCACTGGGCGACTGGAATTTTTAACAGCGATGCCTCCTTCGATATTTCGGCTAATATGTGAAATATGTGTGTAACATTCTTGTTCTTTTTTACATTCTAGCATTCGTGCTTTTAAAAGTTTCACTTTTACACATCTACTGCTTTGATGGTTTCTAACCACATCAGAGTCCCAGATCATATCACACAATCATGTGACAGAACATATACATATTAATGCTGGGCAACGATTAAAATTTTTAATCGTATTGTTATACTGAAAATTAAATAATTAATTCAAAAGTAGTGTATGGCACACTTTTATTTATAAAGTTCTGCTGTATGAACAAAAGTGCAATGACATTTGGTTTGCAAACACTTTAAACAAATTAGGAGCTTTTTAACAGCAGTGTTCCTTTTAACACAGTTACAAAATCAAATATAAAACCAAAGCTATTTGCCACTGCAGGGCATTCACGTTTTATCTAATTTATTATAGAAAAATAAGTTCCCCTCCGAGTCCAGAGCATGGGGAATGGAACCATTATAACAACTGCAAAGAGGGACCTTTAGAGGGATCTATAGATATAGATATAGATATAGATATATTACTGTATTTACCTGCTTGGTATAAGCAGGGAAATAGAGTTATAAATTCATTTAATTTACAGTAATAGAAAATACAGGGTTTTAAGGACAAAACAAAAAACATGAGAACACTGGAGACGCTCCACGGGGGAAATTCTGGACTGAGGGCAGCAGCCAATCAGCAGCAAGGAGAAATAAATAACGTTCTCAGATTGGCTACTTTCAAACCTCCCGCCTCTGAGTACAGCTGACTGTAACGTCCGGGCCTCGTGCATCATGACCTCTCATCCTCGTGCTGGTTGTTTATGATTGTAAAGCAGAATGCAATTTGTTAATTATGCTTTGTTAATTACGATTTGTTAATCAGTTCCTAGTTAAATGAATAATCAGATATGTGTGATTCAGGGTTTGAAGGCACTACCAATGGGAGAGCTCACTTACCTATGTCTACCCAGATAGCACAGAGAAAAAAAAATCTGATTGGATCCATTTCCATTGACCAATTCAAGATTTTAAGTCTTTTGCTTCCAATCAAACCTTAAAATAAAAAGTAGTATTAATTGAAATTAAAGAATTATAAATATAATTGTGTTGAATAAAACAAACTAAGTGTTAATATACAGAAGTAAATACGCTTTCTACAAGGCACTAGAATGCCCTGAGGGTTTCCCTCGGTGATGCAATGCATAATTGGTTTATGGTCTGTCTCGTTTACAGAGTATTCATAATTTCAGCTATGAATCTGCAATTCTCTTTGAAGAAGAACTATTTGGAAGTGTCACACTGGTATAGATCTACTAATACTCATCATGCAGTAAAGAAAAAAACAATTTTGAGCATACTGAAAACTTTGATTTAGACTGTGCCTTGTAATTCCTTAAAATATTTTTAGAGTAAGAATGCTCATTCTAGTTCCTCTTTCACATAATAAAACCAAAATACTTCCCATTCTGAATTACCATAAAAAGAAAAAGAAGATAGAGCTAAGATCAGTGTTCAGCAGCACTTTGACCCAATTCCCCAAACTGACTAAACAGCAATAATAACTGATCACTGTCTCCATTGTGTTAGCTTAATGTACTAAGACAACCCAGCCTTGCCAAGCATGCGGTCTGAAATAACAGCTTCTTGGATGCAGCATTATCAGTGTGCCAAGCAGGTTAAAACCCAAATCTGGTGACTTCATAGTGGTAGTTATTCTGTCATTTCAGATTTATGTCCACTACTATCAAAAATATGCCTTGTCAAAAAAAGTTTGCCAAAAGGGCCAGGCACTACACTGAGGGTGGAAAATTGAATTAATTGTCACTCTAAAATTCACTAATTTATTACTTCCCATAAAACAATTATTTTTTGGTATTAAAATAGTACAAACCCAATTACCAAAAAAGGTGGGACACTTTCTAAATACAATAAAAACTAAAATCTGTAATTTGGTCATTCCCTTGTGGCTTTATTTAACAGGCAAAAGAACAAAAGCTGTATTCGAAAAGTGCACTCATTCACTTGTTCACTCGTTCAGTACACAGTGTTTGCTATATAGGGGGTTAACTAGTGAACAAGGGGAGGCGACGTTTAGTTAATTTCGGACAATCGGGATGTTATGTTTTTACTAACTATTGCTTAAATAGTGCGCCGGATCTTGGCAATTTATCTCTGTCGCATAAATACACGTCTTGTCTCTCCATGAGGACTGATATGTGATTTAAAGACAAAAGAATTCATATCGTTGGTTCCACGGGACTTAATTCATTACTATAACGTTATGATAAACTTGAACAACAGAACACCACTCACATTTGTGCATGACGTTCTCCATTGCTGCTTCTCTTCTTGACTTTCGCGGGATAACAGTAGTGTGCAGTGTGTCCGAAAAGTGCACTTGTTCACTATATAGGGCACTATATAGTGCCTGATGGTATATGTGTATGCATGTAGTGTACAGTGTCTGGACGCTAGATTTTGGTGTCGCGCGGCGATTTTGTAGTGCCCTAACTAGTGGGTGAAATTGATGGTTGGAATTTCGAACAACACTACAAAAAGGCTCATTCACTACATAGTGAACGAGTGCCCTTTTCGGACACCCCTAAAGAACAGTTTTTTTCAGTGTTTGGTAAAAAAACAAATTTAGAAATTGATGTCTGCAACACACTTCAAAGAAGTTAGTACAGAGGCAAAGTAAGTCTGAAAAGGTTATACAAGTAAATTTCTGTTAGGTTCCAAAATTTGCTTCCACCAAAAACTCAGTCTGCAAGCAAAGATAGATTGTGGCTCACCACTTCACACTGAACCTCATGAAAGTCAATCATCATCTATAGTTAATAACATGGTGAAATTATTTAGGGAGCCAGGTGACTGCTGAGCAGCAGGAATTGGCCAAAACTCCACTTGCAAAATAGTAACAATTTCTTCTGTTCCTAAATGATTTAGAAGTATAATTAAAAGAAAAGGGGCCCAACTTGCCTCTGTCCCAACTGGAGAGTGTTGCAGACATCCCTTTCTAAATTTGTTTATATTTTTTCCGAGTAGAATTAAGTTTGTCATCGAAAACTCTGAATGTATTTTCTTTGTCCTTTTGCCTAAAATCCTTTTGTCTGAATGAAGGCTTTGATGCACTTTGTGAAGATATTTCATCAGGTGTATTAATTAGTTTTCCCCTGCATTTGCATGCCAGTGCCAAATGTCATCTTTTCCGAGAAGCTTTTAGAGCCAGTTGGATTTCAGGTTAGGTGTGAAACCTGCCTTTGAACTTTCGTGATTGTATGGCCAGTTATGCAATAGACATTCCCACAGTTTTCCAGGGTCTCCCTGAGGGCGTGAGAGATGAATGAGCAACAAGCAAGACTTAGAGGCCCTCATCGCCCTCACCAGTACACACAATGCCTGGCTATGAGAACGACAGCAGCAGAAGAAGGAGCATGCCCAAGCCACTCCCAACACCCAGCCGCCTGTGTCCCCTGCCTCCAGTGTCACTGAGACCATGTCGGACTCCGCCAAAGGGGAACCCTGGCAGGCAGGGAAGACTAGGTTGGCCTGTACTGACCACTCTTGGCAGATGAAGGGCCTTTACTGCAGAGGCACTGGGCACCACATTCACATCAGTTTGTAGAGCCCAGGTAACACATAGACCCATCCCCTAACACGAAGTAAGTCACCACCTCCCAAGATCAGTACAGCCCAGCTACAGTTCTGGGCCTCCCTGGGGTATTGTCCTCACACGGCACTCGAAGATTATCCACTTTCTCCTAATTATGATCACATGTTGTTGTCCCATCATAAAACCCACATCGACTGGAAAAGGGGAATTTTCACCCAGTGGGGCAAAGACTGAAAAGCCCAGTGTCTTTACCCAGCTCAGAACCGCATGGAGACCATACTGGACTACACCCTGGAGGCCCTTGCAGCCAGAAACTTCTGCCCTTCCTCATCTCCTGTTGCCACATTTTCTTTGTGGGAAAGAAAGACGGCCACCTCCGTCCATATATCAAATACCAAGGGCTCAGAAAGACCACAGTAAAAAACTGGTATCAAAAAAACTGGAGGCGTTGTGGAGGGGGTGCCCGTATTTCCACTCTTTCTGTTTTCTTCACCCCACCCCCACCCCCCAAGCATTAGTTGTATGTCTGAGTTTTCCTAGTCTCTCTTCCATGTTTACTTCAAATTTATGTCCAAGTTTTCCTTCACATTTTCTTCCAAGTATCTTTTGCTTTCTGCTTCCATGTTGGTCTCAGCCCTAATCTCACCTACCTCCTTCATTTTTGTTCCATTAGACCTCTGCCTCCTCTTTAGCTTGTTATTCCCTCACCTGCTGCCTCAGTCTCCATCATTATTAATCTTACGTTTCACCCTTATTTTTTTCCTCGGCTCTATCGGTCCTTCTGCTTTTTTATCATCCATGCTCATTCCCCTTCCTCTAGCCCTCCAAATCACATTCCCTTGCTTTGTTGTCTTTCCTGCTTGATCAACTGTTCACTCGTTCACTTGAACTAGAGCGCCTCACTCTTTTGTTCCATTTTGCCCTAGCCACAATGTTTTTTACTCATCTACCTTCCCTTCGCCTCACTACAGAGATCTTTAGTTCCTCTAGTCCACTCCGTTCCTTCCACTTCTCACATCTTTTGCTTTCCGTTTATTCTTTTCTTTTCTCTTTCTTACATTTATCTGAAAGAGACAGTTGTAGTGGTCTACAAGGGTCCCATTTTTATGTTTTTCCAAGTGTCCACTTATTTTTTCCTTTGTCTTTTATCACTCTTATACAGGTGTGTGATCTTCAGATAATCTCATAAATTTCTCTTTTAGTCTTTTTAGATTCTCATGAGAGAGAAATTAGGCAGCTGTCTGTGTATGTCAGGTCTGTAGAGACACAAATGTAAAAAGTGGACAACATAAACATTGATAGATTTGTTATTATACTCAGCATTAAGGCCCTTTGTAATTAAATGTTTATACAATGAAATCTCTTTGGAGATTTGTTAAATATAATAAAACATGAAAATAACATGTAAAGTAAATCATCAAATAAAACTACAAATATTCAGATGAAGACAAAGCTTTATAGTTTAATCATACATAACCTTTACATAAACTAAAGATTTGAACAAAAAAAGAGGCAAAAAAAGCTGACTGCTTTTTAACTGCTTATTTAAACAGATGTTGATCTAACTGGGTTTGCCATCCAACAGCAGCAGCTTGAAATGATTTAAGAAAAAGTACTATAATTTTGTGGAAAAGAGAAATTCTCCAAATCCAGCAAGCATTGCAAGAGAACACTCTCTTTCCAGACTCTGTGCAAAGCTTTAAAGGGGCTGTCGACTTAATCCTCCTTAATCTTTTTCATGTGTTTAGCTAAAGGCTCCTGCAAGACCTTTTGAGTAAAGAATATGTTGGTAATTTCCAGAGATGTAACATGACTATTAAAGCAAGGTAAATATCAAAACATGGTTAAAAAAGGGGAAAAAACACACCTCATCTCTTAGGCTAAAATCTTATAGCGCCTATGGAATTCTTGTAGTAAATGTTAGCATCAAGTTAGGTTGAAAGTTTCAATTTGTCAGTGATCACAGGAGTGGGCTGTTGCTCTATTTGTTTTGAGATTTGAGGCTGTCATAAAACATTCAAGGGAGTAGCCCCAACTGCCTAGGCCCAAGGGTGACCCTGCCCCTCTAAACATATCTTGACTTTTGTTTTCAGAATACTGTGCCGTGTTTGATAAATTTGGTTGATAAATTTGAATGAAATTGTTCAAATTTTGTTTTTGAACAACTATAGTTTGAAGAGAGAGTATCTTTGCATATACACCTTTTGACTCACCTTTATGTCCTATGTATATTTAGTCAGCATCTTTTGTGTTGCTTTACCATAGCAGACTGAGCTCCAAGTTTTGTTCAGATTGTGAAAGATGTTTAAAAATAAGGTAAAGTTAACAGAATGCCACCTTTTAACCTACTGTAGGCTGCAGTGCTGCCCTGGATTAAAGACATGGAGACTGTAGACTGGACTGGTAGCTAGTTAAGTGGTTCTAGCAGATTTACTTCATGAAACATAAAAAGTACCTTGTACATCTAAAAGTACACTTCTGTGTGTGCACCTCCACATATCTAATGGGGATATATTTGCCATAGTTTAGCTGAGTGGCTAACATTGCCAAAACACCCTTGAATTATAGTCAATAGTCACTCAAATGTTAGCATCATTATCTGGCATTTCAAGTTTTATACATGAAATGGCCAAGACTACTTCAGGGGATCCATTGACCATGACAGACAATTTTTGGCCTAAATTGGATTCTTAAAAGCCATTCATGACTGATTTTGTGTGGCGTCTATGTCCTTTCCTCTGTTTTCCCACTGTCTAAGCTAAGAAAAGATAATCCTTTATTAGTCCCACAAGTGGGAAATTTACATTGCTACGGCAGAAACTGGACAGTACAAAGGTAAGAGCAGCAAAACAAAAGGTTAAAAGCTATACAACACAACAAGATAAAATAAAAGTACACTTCACAACTAATACAAAAAATATAAATATAGACATTTGTATGTGTCTGGTCATGTTTTTCCCCTGCCACATGTATATTGTTTTGATTTCCTTGCTCCACCCTAGCCCTGCCCCTCTATTAGTGGTCCAGTCTGCTGTCTGTCTTCCCGCACTCCTTTCTCAGGTGTTTTGACTTCCCTGTCTTCTGTATTTATAGTCTTGTGTTTGCACTTGTCTTTGTCAGTCAGCCCTAACCCCTATCCTTTGGGTTTGTATCCTGGTTCTGCCCTATATATTTATATCTCCATTGCTAGTGTTTTTGTGTTTTCTTGTTTTATTAATTATCGTAAATAAAATCCAGTCTGTGTGTTTACATTTGCGTCCACCCTCCCCCTCCACCATTCAACCATACTTTACTATCTTAGGAGCAAGAATCAATCCTGTGGTCGCTGATTGTAGACAGAAGTGAAAATACACTTAACCCAGAGTTCTTCAGTATGGCAAATGAAGTGATCCATTAGGGTCACACACATACACCTTATACTTTACTCACATACTGGAGAGACTTGGGTTCCTAGATACGCTGACCTTGTGGTGGTCAGCAGGTCCCTTGTGAAGTCTGACCATACTGACTCAGACTAGGGAAGGGCTGGGTCTGTTTGCACCCAATTTGCCTGTTTGTTCTTCTTTAAAAATAGGTCTGAAACCTCTTTCTGCCATAGCAGTATCAGTTGCTTGTGTTATTTATTAGCTGCATCCCAAACTATGTACCACCACCATAGTAGTGTGTAAATTGTGGGAACAGCCATTAATAAGGCATTCAGTGGTGTAGTATGTAAAGTACAAAAATGTGTGGTTTGGGGCAACACTACTTTCTCGAAAAAGGCACCACCAGATGTCAATAATTGCTCCCTTTAACAAGAAAGGAAATGAGATGTCAATTAGCACCAAACTCGCAGGGAAAGTAGATTACATTTTTAAGATAGCCAATCAGAAATATTCCTCTGGCCTCCCCTCTGTTGGCCTGGCAGCTGCAGTTGTAAACTAACGAAGCAAAATTTGGATCCAAACAGCAAAGCACCTGCTGCCAGTTATGTTCTCTCATGTGGCTCTCATGACTAGACCACTGTCAATCACTGTGCGGCCAGAAAGCCATGGTCTGGTAGAGAAGTATAGTTTTTCTAGGTAATAACTCGGGTTAATGTGAACGCTGGTCATGGATCTTTGTGTTATGTTTGCAATCGATTTCACAGTTCCTTTTGCACACAGTGTGCTAATGATTAATTAATCACTCAACTAATCACATTATTCAATCAACTAATCGAACCATTATGCATCTCAGTCACAGGAGCACCATCAGACATGGTTACACATCTTTTCTTTTTTATTTTAAGGCGCTAGGAAACAAAAGAAGCCCTATCACCACCCGCGTTTCCTGTAATGCACTGTAGTCTATTGAAATGGTCGTGAGTATCATTATGATTTTGTTTTGGGTATGTAATGCAATGACAATTTCAATAATCAGGGATCAAATATCACATCAGTGTCTGGATATATGTTTTTAAATTAATATAAAATTAAAACAAGTCATGCACATATTCAGAAATCACTTTTTGCTGCAAGTCTCTTAAAGGACATTTCAGAAAGCCACTTGTCATCAGTCCAGATGTCCAGGTGCTTCTAACAAAGGACTCTCGCCATAGAGGGAAGGCTCCCTGGCCAGAGGGCATCCTTTGAGGAAACCACAAGACAATACATCACAGAGACATCACAACTGACGATATGAGAACAATGTGCACCAGAAAGCAGGGACATTGTGCTCGAACATGTCCTTATAGGAAATTCTGCTCATAATGTGCTTTGTACTCTTATACACACACCAAACACATTTAAGAACCTAACTCTTGAGGGCGGTGGTTTTGGGCAGAGGCAGAGAGGAAAAGAGGATTCCCTGGTGATTAATTAGGGATTGGCAGAGTATTTCCTATGGCAAATGGGGCTCCATATCATTCGACACCATCCATTGTTCCAAAGTAAAATCATAGCAAGTCAGTCACAAAGTGCCTCACCTAACAACAATACTTTCTGCAGCAAGGCATTGTGTCTTTGAAGAGGTGATGACCCATTACTGTATGCATTACTTTTTTTAGCTCCTTTCAGATGACATGGGCACAATATGCAAAAAATGATGGATCAAGGTAAATGAAGACAAAATAAAACAGAATTTTGTGTCAAGTCTCAGGATACAAACAACCTTCTGTACCAGCAGTTCTCAAGGTAAATTAGATCTAAAGTAGTCACTCAAGGCAGATTTCTGCCTAGTGTGTTTTGTTGTTCACTGTGACAAAGGACCACAGAGCCTGCAGTTTATGTGAACCCTGATACATAACACTGACATAGCTACACATTCCATTGCGGATGTCTTATGCCATCATCAACTCTCATGACAGAGTATGCACAGTAATATTACAGTAATTATCATGACAGAAACTGCAATCTTCCGGCGGCACCCCAAGCAGCAGCGCCTAACTGCACTCCAGAAAATTAGTGCACTAAAGCTAATTTTGTGTGCTTTGTCTTAATTTGTTTTCCAATCAGTCGTGAGTTATTATGCATATCAACTATGACTGACACATGCTGCTTAAAATCGGAAAAGAATGCACAAATTATACACCAATCCTGCCAACTGAGACGCTACACGGCCTGGGCTGGTGAGCACCCGGAAAAATGACCAGGGCAACAGGGCACAGCTGGCCGAAATGCAAGCGCTGTGAATGTAAACAAAAAGCGACAGGCTAACCCAGAATGACCAGCTCAAAAATCCATCATACTCTCCAATGTTTGCTTTCTGGGCAGAAAAATAGACTATTTGTGGCTCTAGCGATTTAGCCAGCTTGAAATAAAGGACTGCTGCATTTACATTTTCAGAGAAACATGGCTACACTCCAACATCATAGAGTCAGCCATCCAGCTAGAAGGGCTAGCCTGCTAACGAGCTGACAGAGACGCCTTTCTGTCTGTGCATTTACGTAAACGGAGCCCGGTGTACGAACTCTGCTGAAGTAAACCTGACTTTGTTCACCAGAGTTCTGATCAAAAAGTGTTGCTCATTCTATCTGACTGAGAGAATTGCTGCAATGCTAACCAGGCACTAGGAGAGCTATTCAAAGCTATCAGCAAGGGACAAACAGTGCACCCGGAAGGATTTGTCATCTTTTGCTGGCGACTTCAGTCATGCAGATCTGAAGTCAGTTCTTCTTAAATTCCATCAGTACGTGAACAAGAGGGAAGAACTAGCTGAACAAAGTTTACACCAACCTACATGAGGTCTACGTGTGCGCCCACACTGGTTCCTCCAGCTACACAACAGTGATGTTATTCCCTGTATACACATCACTGAAGGACATGCACAAAACCAGCCAGGAAAACCATCAGTGTCTGGCCAAGTGGAGCTGTCCCAGCACTTCAGGACTGTTTTGACTATACAAATGGGAACATGTTTAGAGAAGCTGCTACCCATGATGGCTCCAGAGGACAGAGATGTTTTAAGAACAGCTAAGGCCAGTCTTTCACACGCCATCAGAAAACTCAAGTGTGACTATGCACACAAGATCCAGAGCCACTTCCACAACACCAAAGACACTTGCAGCTTATGGCAGGACATTCAGGTTATCACCCAAAACAAGCCTGTACCAAACTTGTAGTGATGGAGATGCAACACTCCCAGGGGAACTGAATGAGCTCTATGCATGATTTGAGACACTGAGCCAGGAGCCTGTGAGGAAAACCATCCCTCCCACTACCAACCAAGTCATCTGTCTGCCTAAAATCAATTAACTTTGACAAAGTCAACCCACGAAAAGCTGCTGAATCAGACAACATTCCCAGCTGCATGCTCAAAGAATGTGATGATCAACTGACTGATGTCTTCACAGACATCTACAACACATCACTGAGCCAGATGACCGTCCCATCATGCTTCAAGTCCATTACCATCATCTCAGTGCCAAAGAAATCTACACTATCCTGCCTGAATGACTACTGCCCCATTGCACTAACCCCTACCATCATTAAGTGCTCTGAGAGACTCGTCATGGCGCACTTAAAGTGCAGCCTCCCCCTTTCACTGGATCCAATGGAGTTTGCATATTGTCCAGAGCAACAGATGATGCCATATCCTCTGCCCTTCACTTTTCCCTATCTCACCTAGACAAGAGACACTTGTTAGAATGTTGTTCGTAGACTTCAGTTCAGCATTCAACACCATAATACCACTAACTGTGAAATGTAGTGAGCTGAGACTGGGGTCCTCTCTGTGCAGCTGGATTCTGGGCGTCCTGTCAGACATACTGTCCGCGACTGTGACATTTCTAGCACCATCAGAGTGAGCAAAGGAGCTCTTCAGGGCTGTATAATCATCCCACTACTGTTCACTCTGCTGATCCACGTACGCACTGCTAAGCACAGCTCAAACCACATCAGCAGGTTCCTTTACGACACAACTGTGGTGGGGCAAAAATTGAAAATGAGCGATGTAGTCTTTGAGTCTGAACTTCTCACATATACTTCATTTCAGAATTTCTCCTTTGTTATTGTCTGCGGATTAACGAGGGAAATCACACTGATTCTCAACAGCTTTGGAGCCTAGGTGAGTGGAACAAAGGTGCCATCCTGTCTATCATCCTGAAGAAAAAAGCCATTTTAAGCAATTCCCTTTATGAAAGATGCATGAAGGGTGACATTTATTCTCAACAGTTTAAAAATAATGGTGTGAACTTTCCGATCCTACAAATAAACACACCCCGGAACCTACAGCCGAGCACTTACAGACGTAGCTCTCTGGAGCTTTGGGCTGAGTAGATGCTCCTTTAAAAGGCTTTACAGGCTCTTTACATGTTTTTTTTTCACAGTGCGCCAGTAAGTGAAGTAATGACTACAGTGATGAGGTAATTTGTGTCAATTTACCGTATAACATATTGTTTCATTAGCAAATAAAAAAAATAACTATTATTATGTAATTGCATACTATTTTTTATCATAATAATTTTAGCATAGTAACTCTACAGAATTTTGTGCTACTTAAAATAATGGTAAATCTGAACAAAATCTTTTTCTGGTTACTAATATAAGCAGGGGTTAACATAAGAGGTACGCAATTGTGTGGCAGTTTTCAGTCTTCACAGCGCAAATGCGTTCCTAATTTGTGACTTCATACTGTGTGCCCCACCTCGACTTCACAGCCTCTGCATGCACCCCATTACCCTCCCAACCCCCCCACAGTTGCTAACTGTTAAACCACAGTTGCTATTGTTTTATACTGTTGTGTTTGAGAGACACCATCAAATTCCTTGTCTTTGCTCACATACCTGGCCAATAAACACAAATCTGATTCTGATTCTGATTAAACCAAAGACCCTCATAAGGCCCACATCTTCATTACAGCTTCATACACTACCACTGTGCTCCATTAGTGCTGAGTTTTGCATATTACACTGATGTCAGGCAGACTTCAATGATGACTGGATGACTGTAAAATAAATAGAAAAAATAAAAACGTATTTTTTTTAAACAGACAGGAAATTACACCAACAAAACCACAGTTGCACAGCAGATAAAGTAAGAGAGAGAGAAAGAGAGAGAAAGAGAGAGAGGAGGAAAGATGGAGAGAAACTGGGAAAAGATAGGAAGAATGTAGAAGAAAGGGAGCGGAGAAAGAAAAAAGAAAGAAAGAAAGAAAGAAAGAAGGAAAAAGAAAGAGAGAGAAAGAAAGGGCAAAATACATTGGTTGGTTAGGGTGAAATTCATTGAAACACTCGCACACCACAACACTTGCGAGGTGTGTGTGTGTGTGTGCATGTGTGTGTTCTTGTGCTAAAACCACAGTTGTACACTTTCCACACACACACACAGGAAGTTTGTGACTTTGGCAGGCGCATTAAAAGACCAATCAATGTGCAGGTCATTTCCCATCAGCCTGAGCTGCAGTGTGTGTGCTCTGTTCTACAAATCCCCTCCTCCAGCACGATCTGGACCCTAATGTGATCTGGACCCTAATGTTCTCCTCCACCTGAGAATTAGCTCAGGGCTAGGCTGTGTTCATGCCTTTTACACAAACATTTGCCCTCATCAGCACACACTCGAACTAGAATAAAACACTTTTTATACTGATTTTCTAAGAATAAATATGTATACAAAGTAAACAGAAGACACATTTTAATACACACATACTGTTTGTTTGGTGAATTTAACAGAATGCGGCAAAATCTGAAAAATGTGACATTGTGCAAAAGTTATTATTAAATGTGCAGACGTGTGTCTTCTGTAGAGTGTGTGTATTTATTTACATTAAAGGGGACATATTATGCAAAACTCACTTTAGTTATAATAGGTCTATGGGGTACAAAACATGTTCATGAAGTTGTTTATACAAAATCACTCTCACATAAAGAGATCTCACCAGGTTTATTCTTCACAGTTTCAGTCCCTTTCAAAATGAGCCGTTTGGACGGAGGCCCCAGTGTGACGTCCCACTGGACCAGTTTGCATAGAACTGCCCCTCATCTGTCAAGACCCCACCCACTAGGTGAGTTGAAGATCCGCCATTTTGTCTGCTAGTTTTACGAGCACAGATAAGATGCCGAGCGCTATGTCTACAGGCAAAGGCAAGTCACTCATGAAGTGTTGTGTTGTTGCTGCAAAGAACAGCACAAATCCCTACACTTTCTCCCAGACAAAGAAAACCGAAGGACTGCGTGGCTCCATTTCCTTTTCGATGGCCATGTCCCAGCAACAATCGGTTTCGTTCCACCTTAAAAAGTTCCACCTTAAGTATTTAAGGTGGAATGAAAAATTCAAATAAGGAGCTGTGATTAAGGAGCTAACTTCAGTGTCGAGCTGGGATCTGTACCTACTGTCCGTGACAAGTCAGCAGATGAGGGAGTTGTAAGTACTTTCAAATAAAAGCTGTTGCTGGCGTGGCCATGTTTTGTATAACCCATAGACCTATTATAACTTGTTTTAAAAAAAAAGTGAGTTTTGCACAATATGTGGACGACTACTACAGGACGACTACTACCGGAATTTTACACACAGGTGAATGTAATTTAGATCAATGCAAAAGAATAACTCAGTCCAGCACTACAGAACATTATATTTCTTCACACTTCTCCTTAAAACTACAGTAATGCGTAAAAAAATTGTAAGATTACTGAAACACTGCGCTGTATATTTATTCTGTATGATATTCCATATAATATTCCTGTAGAGATGCCTATGAGTCAATTGATTATAACCTCAGCCATTTATCAGACTTGTCCTAATGCTCAATGGAAATATATATATTGCATATATATATATTTGTAATGAAGGTGTAATGATGGAATGTGACCCTTTTCTTCATGATTCATGATCTGCGGAAAGTATTGCATCACAGATGCAAAAGAACCACAGCTTCACCGCACACAAGGGGGTGGGCACGCATGAGAGCTTAGTGTGCTGTAATGTGTAATGTTACACATTACAGCACACAAAGGGAGCCGAAACGAACGGTGAGTTCTTTTCACATGTAAACTAGTATGTTGTGACATTTTTTCTACCTTTGTTTTTTTGACGATGACAGATTGATCTACATTGGTGATAATAATTTTTAGCCCAGCTCCACCATTCTGAGATTTGTAGTAGGCACTATAGGTGGACTGTTTGTCATTCCATCTGAGACAGAGAAAAGAGAACAAATTCAAAGTCCTTTGAAGTTAATAATGTTACATTAATGAAGTGCGAAACTGTCAACAAACTACATTAAGATACTGCGTTAAGCTGTGTACCGAGTTAGTGACGGAGACTTTACTGTCACAATGTTATCCTGCTAACATTATCCATAGAAGATACAGCCAAAAAAGATCTGGACAGCCTGGTAATGTTAATGGTAGTCAATGACATTTGGGTTTATTTAGTTAAATAGCCTTGTCACAACAAGCAAGCAAGTTAAAGTGTGAGTAACTCTATGTTTCTGGACCATCTCTCGCAACATTGCACATATAAACTGTGCAGGAAATTCAAAAGAAAATAGAGACATTCATGTACTGGACTCTGCTAGGGCTCTAATGCTCTCCATAAACAGCCTTTAAGTTAAGTCAAGTAGGTTTCATTGTCCTTTCTACCATATACACACAGTACACAGTGAAATGAAACAATGCGCCTCCAGCAACACAAGAACAGAGCAGAACAGAACAGAAAACAAAACCACAAGTACAGACAGGACAAAAGAGCTGGAAAAAGAACACAAGAGCAACACTACAACTAGACGAGACAAGACAAGACAACATTCAGTGCAACTGACAACAGCTACAATGTTAAGACAGTACATCGCAGGCCAGTTATGATATAGAAAAAAAACATGTATACTGCTGTTCTTGATGTTATCACTGAGGCTGCTGTTATTTAGCTAACTAGCTGCTAGCCAGCCCAGTTACCCAAACATTAACTTTATGTCTGTGAATGAAGTGTTTTCTCATTAAGCCTTTTGGAAATACAGTGCGTTTATTTCAGAGTTTAATTGAGCATGGTGTTTCTGCTCCAAGCTATTTAAATGTCACAGTCTGCATGCATGGCCTGTTTTTGGCACCTGTTTTCTGCCACCAATGTAATAAAATGTTCTTACGAATATATAAAGTAAAGTGGCCCCTTCTAGCAATGCGTGAACATGACACAGTGTGGAGGCTTTTCACATTTATATTCATGTAGTGTCTTACACGTTTATATTCAAATTGATCTTTTAATCTTGATGAGACAGGGGCATCAGGTAGCCTAGTGGTTAGGGCATTCACACTGCAATCACCATGCACAGAGCAATTAGCACCTGAAGTAGAATCCATGGATGAAACACAGGCCAAGGTGACAAGACTGAACCAAGAGGAGCCACGAATTCCAGGGTCCTGCGAACCAACAAAAAGAATGAACCAAACCTGGACCTCAGCTGCCCCATGATCGAAGTGTCTGTACCAGACAAACCCAAACTGGTGAACAGATCATGGGCTGAGGCAGAAATGAGAAAAGCATTGAAGTTTCTGTCCAAACCCTCGGAAGTGGGGGGGGAGAAATTCGACGTAAAGAATACCGCCACACCATTTCCAAACTACGATGCTTACTGGCCATACACCTGGGACTGGCGGACTGGATAAAGGTAAAAAGGGCAATACTGGAGGGGCACATGGTCACCCACTGGAAACATCAACTGGGACGACGCCTCCAACATGTACTACATGCAATCCCCTGGCTGTCTTACAGGACTGGCTAATTACTATGGCTGGTTGTATGCGACATTTGCACAATACTCTGGCATAGAGGAACTTACGGATTTGGGACACCAAGCTGGCATGTGGGAGAGTCACTTCAAAAATGCTTTCCTCAATGGACACAGACCAGAAGTCCGCAAGGAAGTAAAACAATCCTGCGTGGGCTGGATAATGGAACGCCTGGCCGCCGTTCAGCAGCATGCAGAACACTGCAAGGAACAACTACGAAAGAAGAATGACGACAAGGAGAAAAAGCCCAAGACCAACATGGATAGCCTCGTCCTGATGATGATGTAAATGCCGACGAACAATGGTAAAAGGGAAAAGAGGCCAGTGGAATGCTAGAAGTGATGGCAAAGACCAGAGATCTCAACTGGCGGACTCACAGGTGGCTGGCGGGAGAAAGGCATCATTCGGAGGAGGCTGTCGACAACAGGTCATGTGTTTCTTTTCCTTTCTCTGATAACTATTATTTTATGCACAAGTATGACCTGTTTAAGGTCTTGCCTAATCTATCTGTTTATGTGTCAGGCCAAAGGCTACAGTTCTTAGTCTGTTCTGGTGCCACTTACTCTGTGCTGATGAAATCTTCCCTCTAACCTTTTCCCGCCACACAAACACGTACTGTTATTGGTGCAGGGTGTCCTATCACTTTAATAGGATGAGATTTAATGTGTAAACTCTGGGTTATTATAGTTTGCTTGGACAAGAGAATAGAAACTCAGTTTGCCAGGAAACAGTTAGTTGGGATAAGTATGTTTCATTCAACCATGACTGCTGCATGGGCGGCTGTTTGGGTGATTCCTGTTGTAATATTGTTAAGGCACAACTGTTCTCTGGGGTGTTAATCCTAGATTGGATGGCTGATAATGACTTAGAATGCACTGCCTTTTTGACATGTGACTGAACGGATGGACGAACATGGGTTGAGAGGCAGAAAAGGGGAGGGAGGAGCTGACACTTTCGAGAGTATTCTACTTATTTGTCGCATTTGCTGCAAGCCTGACTGACGTTTCTTATTTTCTTGTGAAGGGTTCATATTTCCACGCAGGACTGGGTTCGACTGGATGAACTGACCATGTTCAGCCCCACATTGGGCGTCACAGCATTTCACACTGACGTCTCCACTGACATTCACTGGCAATTGATTACAATCGCTGGCACACCCATCGCTGTCATGGCCAGTTTGACGGACGACCCAGCCTTGTCTGACTTGCCAGCTCACCCCTGGCCTAATGACAAGAATGATGTGGGTCTAACTGCAGGTTGCGAAACAGTAATTATTACTCCAAAATCTGGTTTCAGACCACATAGGCCCCAATATCCACTCAAACGTGAGGCTATTGAGGGTATTTGACCAATTTTTGAGGCTCTTAAAGCATAAGGGGTGATTGTTGATTGCAAGGTCTCGCCAGTGAGAACTCCCCTGTGGCGATTTGTACAAGACATCAACCTCATGCATACATGGTACAGAATCCGTATACTATTCTATTGCATATTCCTTCCAATAATGCATGGTTCTCAGTTGTCGACCTTGCCAACGCTTTTTATCTCTGCATTTAACCCATTTAACCCATTCACTCCTGAGATTCAAACCCATGACCTTCTGATTGCAGGGCCAACTCCGTAACCACTAGGCTGCTAGCTGCCCCTTAAATGAAGTTAAGTTAATCCATAAAAATTAAAAAAAATTTTTTTATACTAATCTATAAGAGCTACGTCATTTATACAGAAGAAAACTGAAGAAATTGATCCAAGACCAGCTTGAGCACAGGGTTCACTGACTTTATTAATTTGTCATCATCAAATATTTTGTCACTGACAGCCAGGAATATAACTGGTATATCTGGAGCACCAAACATCAGAAGAGAGTTGAGTAAACAAACATAAGCACTGATGTCAGCAAGCTACTCAGTTCATTGATTAGCATTGGAAACTTGGGATGAACCACAGTAGAGTACGACCGTCTCTAGAGATGCAGGCTGGCAGACAGCGAGCATCCGGTGTCTCTGACCTCTCCCTTAAAATGCGGTCAATAACTGTCCCTTAGCACATAACTGAGAGATTAATGGACCCAACATTAAACACTAACGGTAACTGTCTTGCCAGAGCTCTAAGTGTAACAGAAGGGAAAAAAAAAAGATGGAGTGAGAGTACAAGAACAACCCCAGTGAAGATGCGTAAACATAAGATGGTGTGAAGAGAGAAAGAATGAAAGAATCTGTATGCAAGTTATAAAGGAAGGAAAGTAAAAAAGAATAAAAGAAGAGAAGAAAAAGAGCAAAAAGATAAATAAATAATCAATAAAGTAATATTAAAGAAATAATGGTTGAAAATAAAAAGGACTGAAGAAAAGAAAAAAATAAGGAAGGCATCATGTCCGTGGTCAGTGGCCACTAGAGGCCGCTCTTTCTGTTTGTAGGACATTTATTTTGACAAGGGAGCACAGTTTAAGTTAAGTGATTGGGTGTTTTGATTTGTTCTTGTTTCAGTGCTCTCAGTAGTTAAGCCTCTTTGTTTTGTGTACTGGTGTCGGTCAACTGTCCTTTTGGTTCGCCTGTTCTGTTGGTGATCAAGGGTGATCTTTTGTTTGTTTGTAGGCCCTTGTGCCATTTTGTTTGTTTTGTTAATAAATAAATAAAAAGTCTTTGCCCCTTGGCACCTCTACGTGACAGATGGACTGACCTGCAAGGAGACGCAGCGGGTTTCTACTCAGGTACATAGGCAAGGGTCACATGGAGTGAGGCTAGCTGGACCCAGCCTTGGGGTGAACCGACGAGGGTGAGTCGGTTCACCAATACGGAACAGCTGGGTGGATTCAGCTCCGAAGACGAGGACGATCGGTATTGGGATGTCTGGACCAGCAGGTCAGCCAGCGTTCCAACGATCCTGGCACCGGAGAAGTTCCTCGGCTCACTCGTCTTCGGCCCGGGCCGGGGGGAGCTCTCGCAGCGGCTTGCCAGATGGCAAGGTGGGAACGCCACAGCTCGGGGGCATAGGATCGAGGTGGGTCACGACACCCCCATCTTCAGTAAGCTGACCAGCCGCCCCAGCTGTGCCTAACTCGCCTTGTACAGTGAACCCTGTGCCCGTTTGTGGCCTCCACAGCCACAAGCTCACGTGCCTCACAGAAGACGGCTGGCCCCATGCTGGTGGCTCCAACGAGTCAGGAGACCGAGCAAGGGGCTCCGCCCAAACCGGCACCCAGGAGGCTGGCACCCATGCCTGTCCAGAGCACGCATCTGCTCACGCCCATGCCTGCGCCCACGCCTGCATCCAGGACGCAGGCTCTCACGGCCCTCCAGAGCGTGCCATGAGTTTGTGTGCGTGCATGTGTGTGCGTGTGACTTTGTGAATGTGTATAAGAGTAATTTCTACTGTGTGTGTGTGTGTGTGTATGAGTAATTTCTAGCGTGTTTGTGTGAGTTAGGGCATCAACAGAAAAGCCGACTTGTCGAAGTGTCAACGTCAGAGGTACAAGTCGACGCCCCCTGAGAGAAGTCGACTAGTCGTGTGTTATTTCCTCTTTGTGCACACACTTGTGTACACAATGCAGTGTCTGCCTCTGATTGGCTGACATGCGTTCCAGTTATTATAGTCCCTTCATAAAAAGGGCAGTAATGTTGGCACAAGGGGAATCTAAACACAAAACCACAAGAAGACGAGAGACATGGCAGCAGAGGAGACAGACACACATCACATGTGTGGAGATACTTCACTCTAGACACACAAACAGCACGGCGACCTGCACAATCTGCAAGTCGGTGTTAAAGTACAGGAACAGTACCAGCGTTCTGCACGGCATCTGAAACGGCACCACTAGCTAACATGGCTAACGCTAGCACTGCACAGAGTTGTCCAGTCCAGAGGACACTGTTCCCGCTTTCTGTTGTACACTTAAATTTACCAGAGAATTCAAGGTATCAGCCTTTGTTTTGTTTAATTATCATATTGACTGTTAATGTTACAGAGAACTTTAATAAAAGTTGCTCAGTGTTGGACACCTGTGTTTCTCCGCTGTGTCTGTGTGACGTCATCAAACGACTAGTCGACTCAACTTCGACCTTGTTGACGGATAAGTCGATCTAAAAATATCTGAAGTCGTTAATGCCCTAGTTTGTGTGTGTTTGTGTGTAAGAGTCATTTATACAGTGTGTGTGTGTATGTGTGTGTGTGTGTAAGAGTAATCTGCACAGTGTGTGTATGTGTGTGTGCGTGTAAGACTCATTTATACAGTGTGTGTGTGTGGCTGTGTGTTTTTGTGTGTAAGAGTCATTTATACATTGTGGGTGTGAGTGTGTGTGTAGAGTCATTTCTACATCATATCTGACTCTCGGTGCGTGTGTGTGTGTGCTTCATTATTAACGTCCATCTGACAGAGAGCTCGTGGCCGTCGTGGCGACTCCTGGTTCGATTCCAGGACAAAACCAATTAAAAGGCTGAAGCCGCAGAAGCTTAAAAGCCTAGAAGGTCCTGATCCAGACTACTTTATTAATGAGTGTTAATCAGCTGGCTGGTGGAAGACCTCCAGAGTGCTGCTCGGCCAGAGCTCCGCGGCCATGAGGCGGTTCACAGCCACGTTGATTAAGGCCTGCGCCAAACATTCATGGCAGAAAGAACGAAGAAATAAATATGGAGCGGAAAATGCAGACTTTGGAAAGTTTGAATTAGAGAGTGAGGGCAGCATTGAGGCCAGTGGCAAACTGACAGTCACTGGAGGACTGATTTTCCATGAGAGAGAGAGAGAGAGAGAGAGAGAGAGAGAGAGACAGAGTTGAGAGTAGAGAGAAAGAGTAGAGAGAGAAGAGAGAGAGAGAGAAGTTAGAGAGAGGGAGAGAGAGAAGAGAAAAAGGAGAGAGAGAGTTGAGAGAAGAGAGAAAAAGTAGAGAGAGAGGAGAGAGAGGTAGAGAGAGAAGAGAAAAAGGAGAGAGAGAGACAGAGAGAGAGAGACAG
>JBBPCX010093999.1:0-24414 GCA_037974365.1 Hydrocynus forskahlii | reverse complement strand
CACACCACCACTGGGTTCCTGAGCAAGACCCTTAACCCCAAGTTGCTCCAGGGAGACTGCCCCCTGTAGTTAGGGAAGTGTCTTTTTATATGGACTGAGGGACTTTAATGATAATTACATCTTGTGATACTGTTTTTTTTCACAATAGTAGTAAATAAATTCTAGATAAAAAAATTAAAACATCAGAAACACGTAACACTAATAAGAGAAGTATTTTTTATCCAAATCAAATTGCTTCTTACATTTTTATTGTATTTTAATTTTTCATGTATAGCCGTCATGGCCTTGCCACCCTCTCTTTGCCCCACAGAATCAAACCATCTGTTTTTGTCACTGATGTACGTAAATGAGCTCTGTTGTGATTGGCTACAATGTAAAAGCAGTCCATACTGAATAACTTTAACGTGAATGGGAGGGGCTGGACTGCTGTAAGTGGACGTATGTAAATGTGTTGTTTTGTTTTTGTGACCTCATAAAACAAAAACAATCTATTCATAATGGCTTTTTCGCAACTTACTTTCAGTATATGGACTTGATGGACACGGAATGAATGGTAGGTTTTGAAACTTACCATTTATTAATAAAGAGGGAGAAAAATCAGTTTCCCAGGAGACAGGTCCTTTGATAGAATACTGGAAACCATTTCAAATGGCGTTAAATGAGTTTAATATATGATTTATGGTCCACTGCACCTTCTTTGCAGCTGAATCTCATGCCTTTACCTGGGCTGTAGAAAATATAAACCCTGGGTGTCAACACAGATGATTCATAGACGATGCCTGACTACTCCTCATTATCATCACATTAGTCATATCTGATGCTCAACAGGGCTGCTTCTGCACACGCATATGCTCTCACTCTTATGTGCTAGACATGTACACAGAAATGGCAGTCAGATAGAGCGCATAAAAATCCTCTCCCTAAAAATCTCCCTCTCACTCACTGTAACCACTTAATCCTTACTAGGGTCACGGGTACCTGGAGCCTATCTCGGGGTCAATGGGTGCGGGGACCGCAGGACGCACACTCCATTCACTCACACCTACAGTCAATTTAGAATACCCAGTTCACCTGACACGCATGACTTTAGACTGTGGGAGAAACCGGAGACCCCGGAGAAAACACACGCCACCACAAGGAGAACATGCAAACTCCTCGCACACACAAGACCAGGACCTGGATTCAAACCCCCAACACTGCAGGTGTGAGGCACAATACTACCCACTGCGCCACCATGGGGCCCAGCACACAGTACTAATGCGTGGTGGTTGAATGTGTGTTTGCTTGTGTGTGTGGTCAACTGCAAGAGTCTGCAAGTCTGGCAGCAGCTAGAAAGAAAAAAACACCAGCTTTCTATATGCCCTATGTCTATACGCCCTATGGTTGCGGTGGAGGATGTTTGTGCCTGCGGAAGTCCACCACCAGCTCCTTGGTTTTGCCAGTGTTGATCCTGAGGTAGTTCTGCTGGCACCAGTCCACAATGTCCCGGGTCAGTTCTCTATACTCCCTGTCGCCCCCATCAGAAATGAGTCCAACTATTGCAGAGTCATCAGAGAAATAATCTCTCTCCTGCTGTTCCTGAGTAGGAGAATCAGGTCAATGTGTGGTATATATATATAAAACACACACACACACACACATTTTAAAGGAACAACAAAAACAGCCTGTAAATGAGTAGTGGCTGAATAAGCATGTACAGATGAACTGCTTTCTATGGTTGAATATAGACTCTTTAAGGCATGCTGAAGGTAATGAATAAGGCCCCTCAGCACACAGGTGAAATGCTCCTCTTGCAGCCTTAAATGTTCCTGCCTTGTGTGTGCCAGAGGAGATTATTTCATTGCAGCTCTGCTTCCTTAGAACTGTTGTATCAGCATGATGCATGGACACACGGCCAGTGCAGCATCTGGGAGACACATCAAACAGAACAAAGCAATATAGAAAATATATTACGGCCAGCTGTTCAAATCAAAAGGCCACGGCACTGCCCATAGATTCTACTCAGTTGGCTACTGCTGTCGATGGAAGGTCTTGTTGCCATTAGGAACCAATCAGGAAAAACACCTTCCGGATATGTACCAAAAAAGCAGTCTGATTACAAAGTGCAATAAATTGTGCACACTCCTGGCCCAGCCTAGTATTGTCTATGTACTGCTGATTTCTGGTCCCACCCAATCACCTCCTCATCTTGAACCACCTGTGTTAACCACGAAGGACTCACAAAGACTTTACTAAAAGGAGGTTGCATATTACAAATTCGTTGATGCTGTATGAACCCATCATACCTATTAGTCCAGTATTTTATATCAAATTTTATCCAAATGTATTGCAGTGTATCATATTACATTTACACTATGGGTTGGTTTCCTGGACAGAGATTAAGCCTACTGGTGGATGACACAGGATTTTTCAAAGACTCAAAACGCTTATTGTCATATGTACAGTAGAAATTACACTTCACTGCAATGAAATTCTTTCTTTACCGTCCACACACAAATGCCGAGGGTAGGCTAAGAGTTTTTTTTATATTAAAACATGGGGATTTTCAGTTGTAGGGAAAATATAGTCAATGACATAGTCCATGCTGTAGAGCAAACCATTGTACTATTATAATGATGAATGATCCTATTACTGAAACAATAATATACTAACAAAAGGCAGCTATTCTTTATTTTGCTGTTTTACAAATGGCAATTCCACTGTATCGTGCCAAATCAAGTTCTATATCTTGTGACCCATAGTACATTCATATTGTATAAAGGTTTACAGTTTCTGAGAACCTGAATGCAAGGTCAATGCAATTTAGTGACTTTATCAAGCCTAGTGCATATTCCACCATTCGAACGTACCAGTAAAGCTCATCGTTTGTTTTTGGCGCTTACCATGTCTCTTGTTGATTTTCTGACCTGATCAGTATTTCTGTTTGATATTACCACTGTTTGTATGAACTTGGAGTACCAGCTGACCTGCATGAGTGCCATTTGACCATGTTGTGTTATTCTTGGACTCGCCTTCATTAAAGCTTCCACTTGCACATGCATTCAGTCTTCCTCCATCATTACAGCCTGCAGACTGAAAAACAAACTCAAATCCATACAGAAGGACCGAAATGCGACGAGTGGGTGTTCCAAGAAGACACGCATGTGTCACTGGTTTCAGAGACGTGTTTTTTAGGGCAATTTTTAAAAGAGGTCACATAGACCAACGTAAACCCAATGCGGGGTGAATCTGAGAGAGGGATGAGAGCTGGAGCGAGTCTGAAATTCTCCAATGATATTAAGTAATGAATCTGTTTACTTGTGACTTCCAGGACAGCTGAGCCCCACTTCCACCATACTGATGCATATTGGTGCAATAAGGACCTTGACCCAAATCCAAGATGAAACGAAAAGCAGCAACTGAAACCAGAACGAGAAAGCTGGCAGGTTGGTAGAGCATCTCCAGAAGCACGTAAACACCACACGGAGATTAATGTCTAGCCACACACTTAAAAAAAAAAAACGCCCACCAAAAACATACCAAATGTGTGTGTGTGTTTGTCTATGTACCACTACACAAACCACTAGTGTCTCTACTAGCCGAGGCTAGTAAACACAGGCCCACACATGCGGTCAGCAAAGCAGCATTGGCTACAACAAACACGCTAACAAACGGAGACCATGAATATTTAAGAGTCCATCTGTGTTTCTCTCTGCTGTGGCACGCTAGCCAAGCTTCACACACACATTCGTGTTGCACTGGTGTCTGAAAATGACCTCGCTGAGTAAAGAGTGAAAGAGGCGTAGGTTTCCAGATAAAACTGGTTAGATGCCAAGATAATTGCAAATCCAATCAGAATGGATGTTTAAGAAGTAATAAAACCCTGCATTCTGAGATCAGTGGTCACTTATCTTGTCCTCTCAACAAATAATGTTTTAGAGTACAAGGCCAGAAACATCCCTTTCTTCTCATTTCACTTTAGGGGCAGTAAGACTGAAGGCATTTGGTTTCAATTGACTTTCATTTGACTTTCAATAGGACTTTGCAATGTCTGTGATTGTATGCAAGTCATGAAGTTTTATGAATAAAGGCAATTTAGGTAGAGTTGTAGAGAGATATTTTAGGACTATTACTGGCCTAATGGCAGACTTTAATATGGTTTCTACTCACACACACACACACATACACACACACACCTGGACACACGATGACAGCATTCAGAATATCGAAACCTCATCAAAGACTCTTGACTATTTTTTTTAATAAACTCTGTTGCTTCATTGACTTGCAGAAATGTACCTTTTACACTGTGAAGGTAGTTGTGCAACATCCTGATGCCACAGATAATGCACTTCTGCTCTCATTTTTACTCAGCATTCGAACTTCATTAACTACAGATACATCTTCTTCAGCGACGATCAGGCATAACCTAAAACCATGCAGCACGGTAACTCTTCCAACAGCTCGCTCGCTCTGTCACCTGAAACCTCGGCTGCCAGTGGTGTACTGGGGCTGTGCTTTGCACTGGGGGTCCCTGGAAATATCGCAGTGCTGGTGCTTCTGTCCAGGTGGCTGAAGGGAGACAGTTTCACCCCAAGACTGATGCTGAGCCTGGCCGTTTCAGATCTCATGACACTGCTCCCACTGCCGGTATGGATCTACGCTCTTCTGCATGAATGGGTCTTCGGCTTGTTCTGGTGTAAGATCTTCTCTTACATGGTCTACTGGAGCCTTTACAGTAGCGTGCTGTCTGTGACTTTGATGAGTGTGCAGAGATACGTACAAGTACTGCATCCTCACAAATGGGCTAAGCTCAAAACAAGAGGACAGAACAGCCTTGTGATTGGAATTTGGATTCTGAGTGGAGTCCTGACTTGCTATGCTCTTATTCAGCGTCGTGTAATGCTGGAGAAGGATGACCGGCAACACTGCAGGGCACATTATCAGAATAACGCTGAGAGGGTGGCCACTACATTTATGGAGACCACACTGTTGTTTTTGGTACCTTTCCCCATCCTGGTTTATTGTTATGTGCGTCTTCACCGTGGTGTCAGTCAATCAGCTTTCTTAAATAGCCACAGGATGACAAAGCTGGTGACCAGAATTGTGCTGGCTTTCTTCTTTTTTTGGGTCCCACTCCATGTCAACAACATCATGCTCGTTGTTGGCTTATTGCTCAGACATGATGGTCTGTTGAGGTTTACAGAAGCTGGATGCAACCTTACCGGAGCTCTGACTTTCATCAACAGCTGTGTGAACCCCTTCATGTATGCCTTCTCCGCCCGGGCTCTAATGCAGCACACGCCTGGGGAAGAAAGTGCTTAGGACCTCTCAGACAGCATCTGGGTTGAGGTTAGGTTTTAGGGTGTGGAATGGACACCTGAAAGTGAGTTTAATAGATATCTAATTAGTCACAAGTTAAAGGCTAGGTAAACATTTACAAGGCATCAGCTGTGGACTATCTTAATGAAGTGGTAATGATGAATGTGCTGTATATAAAGGTCTTAGTCAGTTTTTATTCACTTTTTCTTATTTTGCACCCATGTTATTTATTATAAGCTACATCCTTCAAGACACATTCATTTAATTAATTGTGCATGAGGGCTGGATTATATAAGGGTTTTTATAGCCAAACATTCAGGAGATCTACGGTTAGTGTACAGAAACATGAATGTTTATGTCATTTAGTTAAACCATCGAAGGTGTTCCACAAGGTTCTGATCTAGGACCAATTTTATTTGCAATCTATATTGACAACTTTAAGGAAATATTTATCAGTATGTATCGATATCGGTGTAACTATCAGTATGTATATATGTAGATGGTTTATTCAAGCTGTGGCTAAAATGGTAACCTGTCCATTATTATTTCTGTTGTTTTGTTATTCCGTTTGCACTATTACTACTGTTCTGTTTAAACTCTTTACTGTCTTATCATTATTCCTCTTGTTGCACTCAGCATGTTCATAACAAAAAGAATGTCCCTCAGGATGAATAAAGTTTTTTCTTATCTTTCTTATCTTATCTTACACATGCAATAATATGTTTACTCTTCTTAACCTTCTTTTGGGGATTAATTTAGAGCTAGATTACCTTGAGATTATCATGATTGACAAAGTCTCCTGGCAGGATTTCTGTTTTAGAGTACAAGGCCAGAAACATACCTTTCTTAAAAATGTGTCACAACAAAATTCATATCGCAACTCAAGCGCAATCAGCATGCTGATTGTTGCAGCAAAGGTCACTATAGTGACAGCCAGGCCAAGAGGTCTTGTACTACCGGCGCGTGGCTGCCCGGTCAACACTGATGGCAGACCAGCAATTTTGAAGAGTGTTTCAAAGAAATAGCTAGCTGGTATAAGAATATATAGGCTATACTACAGCCTCTTTATTCTTTATTATACCTCAAACAAAATAATGAGTAGTCTGCTGTACATCAACCTCAGTACAGGAAGAAAAATTAATCATCAGAATTCTGTGATGCCAATAAGAAGCAGAAAGATCTCCAGCATAACTTCAACACGGCCACAATGTTTCGAGAAAGTTCACTCTGAGCTATATGTCCCTTTTTTGTTTCCTGGACATTTCCCTGCCCTATGGTCCTGCCAGATCCATCAGTACATTGTGCACCAGGACCTGATCATTTATATTTCATGTTAAATGTTGTTAACCATGCAGGAGGTAATTTAGGAAGTGAATGCATTCGTGTTTAAAACCATGTTGGGACCGAGACTAGTGGATATGTATCCTTAGCACATGCAAGAAGCCACAGGAACTATGATGTCTTCTTTCAGTATTCTCTCTACCTGCTGCAAGACCACGGTTGCATTCAACTGCAAATCATGTAGCACGGCTACTCATTTCACTTTAGGGGCTGTAAGACTGAAGGCATTTGGTTACAATTGACTTATATGACTTTGCCATGTCTGTGATTGTATGCAGGTCATAAAGATGACATTAGCTACTCTCAGGGGTTTAACTGTGATATGAGCTGTGGGAGCCCCACCATGGGGGCCAACAGTGTGGGAGTAGTAACGCCTAATGTAGGCTAGTAAATATGTGTCAAAGAAGTGAGTTTTAAACCAGGTTGCAATCTATTTTTGTATTAACTGCAATCAGGCTGAGCCCTTACATTTTCAGTATTCCTTGTTTGTCAGCTTTGGCAAAAAAAACAACAACGTCGTAATCAGGAGTTGCAATAAATATATAAAATATCAGTTTATGCGAAACAGACCGAAAGGCAGTTAATTTCAGATGTGGGTCAATTTTAAATTAATGTGGGATGGCCTGAGTAACACTGTCTGACTTGAAGGCTCTCTGCTCAGATCCTCCCCAGACTGCACCCGGTTATGTCTGCCGACTGCAGGCAAAGCACAGTTCATCTTAAACCAGACAGAAGAGAACAAAGAGACCTTGTAAATAGTGTTTCATAATTTGATTCATTTTATGATTCACTGCAGTTTTATGAATAAAGGCGGTTTAGGTAGAGTTGTAGAGAGCTATCGTTTGTAAAATAACATATTTTAGGACTATTACTGGCCTAATGGCAGACTTTAATATGGTTTCTACTCACACACACACACACACACATGCACACACACATACACACACACACACACCATGACAGCATTCAGAATACTGGAACCTCATCAAAGACTCTTGACCTATTTTTTTTCTTACAAACAGTGCTGCTATCTTTAGAAGTTTACACAGTGAAGGCAGTCATGGCCCATCCTGATGCCACAGGAACCACACCTCTATTTTCATTTTCACTCAGCATTCTCACTTCTTTAACTATAGATACATCTCCCTCAGCGACGATCAGGCATAACCTAAAACCATGCAGCACGGTAACTCTTCCAACAGCTCGCTCGCTCTGTCACCTGAAACCTCGGCTGCCAGTGGTGTACTGGGGCTGTGCTTTGCACTGGGGGTCCCTGGAAATATCGCAGTGCTGGTGCTTCTGTCCAGGTGGCTGAAGGGAGACAGTTTCACCCCAAGACTGATGCTGAGCCTGGCCGTTTCAGATCTCATGACACTGCTCCCACTGCCGGTATGGATCTACGCTCTTCTGCATGAATGGGTCTTCGGCTTGTTCTGGTGTAAGATCTTCTCTTACATGGTCTACTGGAGCCTTTACAGTAGCGTGCTGTCTGTGACTTTGATGAGTGTGCAGAGATACGTACAAGTACTGCATCCTCACAAATGGGCTAAGCTCAAAACAAGAGGACAGAACAGCCTTGTGATTGGAATTTGGATTCTGAGTGGAGTCCTGACTTGCTATGCTCTTATTCAGCGTCGTGTAATGCTGGAGAAGGATGACCGGCAACACTGCAGGGCACATTATCAGAATAACGCTGAGAGGGTGGCCACTACATTTATGGAGACCACACTGTTGTTTTTGGTACCTTTCCCCATCCTGGTTTATTGTTATGTGCGTCTTCACCGTGGTGTCAGTCAATCAGCTTTCTTAAATAGCCACAGGATGACAAAGCTGGTGACCAGAATTGTGCTGGCTTTCTTCTTTTTTTGGGTCCCACTCCATGTCAACAACATCATGCTCGTTGTTGGCTTATTGCTCAGACATGATGGTCTGTTGAGGTTTACAGAAGCTGGATGCAACCTTACCGGAGCTCTGACTTTCATCAACAGCTGTGTGAACCCCTTCATGTATGCCTTCTCCGCCCGGGCTCTAATGCAGCACACGCCTGGGGAAGAAAGTGCTTAGGACCTGTCAGACAGCATCTGGGTTGAGGTTAGGTTTTAGGGTGTGGAAACCTGAAAGTGGTTTAATAGATATCCAATTAGTTGCAAGTTCAAGGCTAGCTAAGCATGTACAAGACATCAGCTGTGGACTATCTTAATGAAGTGTTAAAGATGAATGTGCTGTACATAAATGTCTTGGTCCATATTGTATTCACTTTTTCTTATTTTGCACCCATGTCATTTATTATAAGCTACAGCCCTAAAGACACATTCATTTAATTAATTGTGCATGAGGGTTGGACTATATCCAGACTCCTTGTAGCCAAACATTCATGAATGTTTGTCATTTAGTTAAACCATTTAAGGTGTCCCACAAGGCTCTGATCTAGGACCAATTTTATTTGTAATCTATATTGACAACTTTAAGCATATTGTTATCAGTATGTACTGGTATCGGTATATCAGTTTGTATATATGTATATAGTTTATTCAAGCTGTGGCTAAAATGGTAACCTGTATACATGCAATAAAATGTTTGTTCTTCTCAACCTTCTTTTGGGGTTAATTTAGAGCTTGACAAAGTCTCCTGGCATGAATAATATAAAAAGATACTAGTTGTTACAATGGAGAATGTGTCAGTTTCTTATAGACCACAGCTCTGCTTAAAGGTTTAGCTCTGTAGTTGTCTGATAAACCACAGTAACCTTTGCCTTAGCATAGCAAAGGACGGCAAATAACACTCATGGTAGCTGCAAGGAAATTGGCACAGTGGTTCAGTGGTTAGCATCTGTGCGTCTGCCCTGCAATGGTGACCTGTCTATGGTCTTTCTCCAACTTCCTGGATAAATGGATGAGTGAGGGCTGATATACTGTATAATCTTCTGGAATTTGCAGAATTTCATACTTGTAAAAATGAGATATCTGTAATTATTCGAATGAGATCATAAATATTAATATAACAGGATGATTCTGGGATGTAATTAAGTCACACACAAACCTCCAAAGAAACAATGCAGTAGAGAAATATGAAATGTTTAGTCTCCTACTCCACACTTGATAGGGGGTCCCCGGGCAACATGGTCAGGTACATTTCTGGACGTGCGATGGGTCAAGAGCAGGAACGTATGGCAGGCCTGGGTACTTCAGGGTCCTGTAAGAGGCCAGGCAAGCTCTTACCCTTGTGCTGACCACTAGAGGGAGGCCTAGGGCTGTTGCCTCTGTTCAATCCAGCAGGAGGAGGAGTTAGAGTATAATATGTACTTCACACTGTTTGGAACTCTAAAAATGGTATTGATTTTTAAAAGTCTTAATCGCAGAACACATTTTCATTTATGATCATTAAAAAAGTATAAAAAAACACATGGTGTGAGAAGCCCAGTCACATACGTGAGTGTAGGGTGTGTGTGTAAGGGGTGTGTGTGAATGTCGGGGTAGGCGTAAGTGGCGCTGTTGACTGTTTTGAATAGTGCCGCAGAAGAAGAGGTTCTGTAAATAAATGGTTTCCGCCCAGAACAGTCTTGCGATTGTAAATAGCCGCACATAATCCGATTTTTAAAGAACATATCTTTTCAATGTGTCTTATTATAATACTAATGTGTGGGTAAGCTGAAAATTTCCAAAAACTTTCAAATATAAGTGGAAGGTGGTGTATTCTCTTTACAGTAATTTGCAGAATTTCAAACGGCTTCTGTTTTTTTTTTTTTAGTTGTGTCTATATAGTTGGTTAAATTATCATCTTTTTTAGGCTGTGCTGAATAAAAAGATGACACGGTGTTTAAGGCTCTATACATTAGAAAAGAACTCGAGTTCTGGACTTCTACTTTATGAGAGATGCCCATGACGTGACGAATGTTTAGGCAGCTCAAAATCCCGGATGATTCTAAAATCCCGGACGCAGGTCTCAAAAAGAGGACATGTTCTGTCTGACTTACAGCAAAAAAGCAATGCATTACAGTAATTCGTTACTTTTGTAACGCGTTACTCCCAACGCTGCATATATATATATATATATATATATATATATATATATACATATAAGTTTTTTATGTGTGTGTGTGTGTGTGCGCATATAAATATTTTCTCTTAAATTTACTACAGTAACTAAATTTTAGGGGTACATTTAATTACACGTACTTGTATAACTGTGTATGACACAAATCAAGAATCTTGAATCAGGGTTATAAACAAAATTGCAAACAAGGCGACACAACAAGAAGAGGACAGAGCCATAATTCTGTTTCAAATGAGCTGAATGTGTCTTTACCCTAAAACAAATGGAGATGAATGGTAATCTTCTCTCAAATGGCCTTCTTGTGCCTCAGCTTCTCACTTCTGATGCCATGTTTTGGAAGGCAAATCCTGGAGGCCTGCTCAAAACTTGTCCTGCTGCTTTCGGTTCTGTCGTCTCTTTCAGGTTGTCATGTCCCCTGTCCCTGACAATAATGATGCTTCGTTTTTCTGTCACATTATTCCTCAGTAGTAGAACGACTGTGAATAATTCCATAAGCTTCTTACTGTGACATTATTTCCCCCTTCATTCAGCATCATGGAACAAGTCTATTATCAAGATGTCTTGTTTTGCTGAACTGCGACCTGGTTCCCTCTCGGCACATTTTGTTTCATCATCACCTGTTTCTTGTTGCTGGCCATTGTAGCCAAGTCAAGTCAGTTAGGTGTGTCATTTCAGGCATATACACAGTGAAACGAAACAACGTCCCTCCAGGACTATGATACAACATTAGAACAAAACCAGACACACCACAAAACTAAACAAGTGCAAGCAGGACAAAATACACAGAATGCAAACAGAGCAAGAGAGAGAAAAATGCAAGAAGGGAGCCACAAAACAACAGGACCAGACAAGGTTTAGTGCAGTCGACAGAAACAGTTCCTTATTGCACCTGCCCTGTTTTCTGTTTTGCTGGATTTACCATTAGTACATATAGTGTCTCTCAGAATGCTTGCAGACATTTGCCAAAATGGGGCAACAGCAAAAACACCCATGGGGGACAAAGTGGTGTGGATGCCTCACTTCCTGACTGTTGATGCACTTTTGGAGATCTGTTTTAGTGAACTTTATTCATTTTTTAGTTCAGGGACTGGATCTTGCTCCCAAAGACCCATTATAGGCACAGCTGTTCAGAGAGATTACGATTGGTTTCTGGAAGTGCATAAACACAAACATTCATCTGTTCAAGCCTCTACAGTGGCTTAAAGTAGACACTGCAATTAATTTTATTTCCTTGTTTAGTCCTTTTTTCTAACATAACATCTCTTTTGCGTATGCAAATGAAAACAGAGCAGGGACCATTGTGAATCCTTCCCCATAAAAAACACAGGAACAGTATCTCTGCTCACATTTGCATTAAAACCTTTTGATCTGCACAAACGTCAGATGGACTATGAAGGATCTGAGATCCTCCAACTATTTAAACTTCCCCTCACTTTCACCATAAACCCAACTTTAACCAATCAGGGCACCCTGTCACACCACATTCTGTTTTTGTCATAAATAAATTATGATAATAAATGATCATACATTCATGTCACAGTGATGTCATGATGTTTCCCATATGGTGTTTCTGTAGAAACTGACACATGGTCTTATTAATAGAATATTTTAGGGTGTAATTAAACTATACAGTATTTCCCACAAATCTCAGGAAACACTGTCCAAAGATCTGCACAGGTTTTGGAAACAGAACAATTACGTTTTTATTCCAAGTACTTTATTTAAAGCTCAAAGCTTCTGTCCTTAATGACTAAATAAAATAATATTTTTCCCATTTTCACTATATATAATGATCAAAGCCAAACGCAAACTTAGAGTCTAGTACAGGTAAGGGAAAACAACTGTGAAAGATGAAAGTTACCCTAGTTAGAAACTGAGGAAATGCTTGAAAGGTGTTAGTCCAGTTGACCAGGATGGATCAGACAGTTCTGGGAATGAAACTGTCTAAGGTTCTAGTTTAGCTGTTTGTTGGACTTCGAGTGATGCCTTGGTGAGAAACTGAGGTGAGAAGGTGAATGCCCAGATGCTCCATCAATGGTCTCCAGACCTGGACCAGTGGTCTGGGATCACTAGCTGAAACTCCCTCCATTCGTGTGACCTATATATTTAATAAACACTTTCAGAGGATGTAAGGAAAGGAACAGGGGTTAGGTGGATCTAACACTTCTCTACCTTTAGATTCAACTTCTACTGCCTGTGCTCCCGAAGACATTGTCCGCCTGACTGATTAGATCAGTATCATACATGTAACCATCACCATCCTGGGGAGTTTGTCCTAAATGTGAAACCACTGTTATGTGTTTACTTTTGGAGAATCTGAACTCACGTTTGGACACTAGTGCAATAGGTCTACTAATGCAAACAGTGAAACTAAATACAGAACAAAGAGCACCAATAATAGACTCAGTAAGGGTTCATAGCAGACTGAAGTTGGGACTCGGTACTGAGCAGAAAACTAGCTGAAATGTCTACAACTGGATATGCTTTCTGCAGGACTGATAAAATCTTCAGGAATCATTCTGTATCTTTTGCATACATGCTCCAAATCCTAATGCCTGTTTGGTACACATGGCTCTGTTTTAAGGAAGGGGAGTTAAATATACCTCCACTTTTGCATATGCAAAATGACAATAGCACGACCTTGGATGTTACTGCATATGACCATAGGAATACTGAATCTCTTCTTCATTGTTCTCTTCATCAGTGCTGGCAGCAGCCAAAACATCTTCCAACCCTAAACCATGCAGCAGGAAAACTGCTCCAACAGTTCACTACTGGATGATGCCTTTCCAATATACAAGGCCAGCAGTGCAGTGTTGGGGCTGTGCTTCCTCCTGGGGGTCCCTGGGAATCTATCAGTGCTGGTGATTCTTGTCCGACGCTTGAAGGAGAACAGATTTACCTTTAGACTGATGCTGAGTCTGGCTTTATCAGACCTGCTTGTTCTTCTCCCACTCCCGGTGTGGATCTGGACTCTTCTGCATAGCTGGATCTTTGGTTCTGCTGCCTGCAAGATCATCTCTTATGTGGAATATTGGTGTCTCTACTGCAGCATGCTGTGTGTGACTTTGCTGAGTTTGCAGAGGTACATGCAGGTGCTTCATCCTCCGAAATGGGCCAAACTTGGAGCTACAGGAAAGAACAGCCTTTTGTGTGGGATCTGGATCCTGAGTGGTGTATTCTCTTCGTATGCCCCTGTTCAGCGTGAAGTAGGATGTGATCAGTACGGGTACAAGTACTGTTACCAACAGTTCAGGAATAAGACGGAGCAAGTGGCCACTGCACTGTTTGAAGTGTTGTTATTTTCTATGAATTTCTTCGTCCTGGTGTATTTTTACTACCGTCTCTACAAAGGAGTTAATCAGTCGCCGTTCTTCAGCAGCAACAGGATGACAAAGGTGGTGACAAGAATTGTTTTGGTTTTCTTTGTATTTGGAGTGCCGGTTGCTATTGCGGACATCTTAATTGTGGCTGCAGTGCTACTCAAGAATGACACGCTGATGATCACTGCAGATCTCGGTGGCAAAATATCCACAGCTCTAATATTTCTGAATAGCAGTGTGAACCCTTTTCTGTACACCTTCTCTCTCAGAGAGCTGCAACGTCATGGGACTGTGTCAGAGAACCTGGGGCGGACAATGCAAAATGGTGAGGGATGAGTTTGAAAACTTCATCTGATAAGGATCGAGTGTTGCATTTGTCTTCACCAGGAGTGCACAGTCAGCCAAGATCAGTTTTGTACTCCAAACACGCAATGTGTTGTTTTAAGCCAAGCTTCTTGAAAAAAATGTCATAGCATAATTACGCTAGGCCCATCGTTCTACACAGCCAATAAACAGCCTCCTACTTTCGAGCATGGTTTGTTCTTCAAGGTGGTCCCATGTTGCACCACCAAAGGCGGAAAGGGAGGAACATTACAACAGTGTAGAACAACGAGACTGAGATGCTCTGAGACGCTCAGATATTGCACACTGCAATTGGTTACATCTACTTTAATTTCCAGTTTAATGATCATGATCATGATCATGATTTTTTGCATTTATAAAACATGATTGGTGAGTGTCTAGACAACTGAAAATAAGTAAAAGAAAGAATTTCATATTTATAATGAACAAATTAGCATGATGAACCTGTTTTGTCTTGTTTGTTATACTAGAGATTTAACCTCAAGTAATCTGTTTGGCTTTGAGTAAGAAATGCTGGAAAATGTTCATGTAGAGATAGATAGTTTTGACTCAGACTTGCAGGTTCACATACATGTATAATACACTTTTATCTGTATCTGCGATAAAACATTTTACAAAATATTTTTAGAAGAAGAAAAGGAACTTTGAACAGGAACAAAGTATTCTTATTTAGCACAAATTTCCTTTTATTGAATGAGTTGATTGTTGATTTTACAGACAATGTACCAGAAATTTTCCACCAGTACATTATTTTTGTTTACAGAAGACCATATACTGTTGATATCTTTGACATACCGACGTATTTGTGAATTGATTTCCTAATCTCAAGCATGTTGCATCCCTTGCTGTGTAATAGTAAATGCAACAATGATGAAAACACTGTTTTCTGGTAATTGCATTCTTCCAAGTATAGTAATTTGCAATTTAGTAAAACTATTTAAACACATTGTGAGACGTGGAGAAAAACCTATAATCTAGGAATCTGCTAAATAGAGTTATGGAAAATTATTGGTTTACCAATCTCCATCAACAAGCTTCACTGTGATGACCTTTGTCGGGGTTTATCTTTACCAGCTTCACCACTTTTCCTAGACCCAGCCTGACATCTCCTTGTCATCACCTACATCTCATTGTTAGACTCGTTCAAGGCTTGCATATTGTGAGGTGAGGGCATGGGGCACATTCACAGGCCCGCAGAACTGAGCACGGGGCTCCTCTCTTTACAAGAGCCAGGTGAACTGAGTTAAGGGAGGAGCCAGGACTTTGACAGAGAAGGGAGAGGAGAGCGGGAGGAAGGAGAAAGACTGATGGGACAGGGACAGGGACGGGACAGCGGAGAGCCCAGGTTAAGATTTCAGTGGTGGGGGTTTTGACTAACTGATGTCTTTCCTTTAATAAAGTCTTCGCTGTGCACTGGCTCCAGTGTCTCTGTGTGTGCATCTGGGTGTAAGTTAAGGCCTCCTGGCCTGCGGGTGGGGGCCTGTCCCCGGCCTCAATATACACCACTCAGTTTGATATCCTTGGAAAAAATGAGCTCATTGCGGAATTTCTGGACTGTTTTTTTTAAAAGAGATTTTCATTCAAAATTTGTATTAATCTTCATTTCCATAGCGAGTTCCTGTTTAGACAGCCTGTGTTTCTCAGTTCCTTATTGTGTCTGCCCTGTTTGGGTGGATTGTGTTTGCGTTACTATCCGATATATTCCGCACTTTCAGTCGATATCCTAGTTCTGTGAGTAGAAAAGGAGATGTTTTTTTATCTGAATTAACAGTTGTTGTACTTAGTGTTGTTTTGTGGAAAGAAAAGACCATGTGACCATGTCTTTCTGTTTTTGAAACAAATGTTGGATGTGCACCGCAACGCCGTCGGTTTTGCATGTGCACATCTGTTTTTTGTTTTTAAAATCTTTCTTTTTTAGCTCTGTAGCTTTGCAATGAGAAAACAAGGCAGACTTTCTGCTGACATTTTCATCTCAAACACTTCTGCTGTTAGAGCTGCCCTGACCAGCATCTGACTTTAGCGCCCCACAATGAATTGGGCAGTCCATGACTATTCATTTTTAGAGGTCAACTGGTCATTCAAAAAAGAAAGTAACTAGCAATCATGACCATACCAGATGAAAAGAGAAGGAGGGAGGCGAGAAGGCCCCAGTGAGTCACGGAGTGGCACAATAAATTCTGGGTATATTCTGCCCAGACCTAAAACATGTAGCTGGCTATGGCTATAGGCCCAGAGGAATCTGCTGGACTCCTGTGTGGTGCACTCAGCCTGACTGTTGGACTGAGGATGCGATTCAGAGGTCAGGCTCACCATGACCCCCAGCTTGGTATGAAAGGCTTTCCATACCCTGGATAAAAACCAGAGCTAAAGTCCTGGATGAACCTGCAGTAGAAATCACCAAATCTAAGGAATGTCAGCATGCTGCATGTAATTAGCCAATCAAGGCTCTGTGCTGTGTTGCCAGCTCAAACCATGTCATCAAGTTCTCTGACGACACAACAGTGGTGGGGCTCATCAGCCACAATGACGAAGCATTGAGGTTCAGCAGCTGGCTGTTTTTGCCGTGAGAACAATCTGTCTCTGAATGTGGACAAAACTAAAGAAGTGATTGTCGATTTCAGAAACAAAAATGCTAAACCACACACCACTCAGCATCTATGGCTCCATGGTAGACACAGTAAAAAACGCCAGTTTTCTGGGAGTGCACATCTCAGCTTCACCCTTAGACTGATGCTGAGTCTGGCAGGATTGCATCTGCTGACTGGTACATGTTCTGTAGCGCATTATGTGTGATTCTGATAAGCGTTCAGAGGTACAGTACAGGCAGGTGCTGCATCCTCAGAAATGGGCTAAACTTGGAACAAAAGATCAGAAAGGCCTTCTATGCGGTATATGGATCCTGAGTGTGGTGTTAAGATCATGTGCTCCTGTTCAGTATGAAGTATGATTGTAATGGATTGCAGGACTGTTTCCCAAAATTTAAAACAGATTTTATAGGAACACTTTGAAATATTGGCATTCGTGGTGTGTTTCTTCTTGCTGGTTTTGTTGTACTGTCGACTTTCCCAAGGGATTAATCAGTCTTTCTTCAACAGCACCAGACTGGCAAAACTGGTAAAAACTGTTGCATTTTTCTTTTTTTATGTACCGGTTGCACATTTGTACTTTTAGTTTAGAGTTTATATTTCTAGTTTATTTACATATGTTTACTGTATCCTTTGTACACCGTGAAATATGGAGCCACGCTGTCTCGTTTCATTGAAGACATATATTTTGCCAAATATTTTTACATATGCAAACGTGTACGCAGGAATGACCACATTCGCATGAATTCTGTATGTTTGTTTATTTTCATCCTGCACTTTCCATTGTTCTCTTCATCTCTGTCAGTGGCGGCCACATTTTTTTGGTGTCTTTAAATAATTATATTTTTGCCATGAATACATATGTAAAAGTGCACTTTAAGGAAAATAAAAAAATCAAGATATCTGTTGTAAATATGTGAATCCACCCATTCTGGTGGCGCTATGTTTCTTTGAAATTTGAAATTTAAATGCAACATACCTATAGCTCAAATCCCTGGAATGACCAGATCAGTGGTCACCAATTCAGATACTTCTCTGTTGTGTGGGGGGCATGAGGGTAGCAAGACAAGCCTACAGTTGTACACTGCCTCTAAGGAGTTATCAGTTTTTATGTCTTTCTATTACTTACTACTAAATATTTTTACAATGCAAATGCTGTGCCTGCTTACATAAGCCCTGGAAACCCAGGTAGTGTTTATTGTTTTTATCCTGCACTTTCCATTTTTCTCTTCATCTGTGGCAGCGGCAGCCACATCGGCTTCAAGCCCTGAACCATGCAGAACGACTCAACACCACTCAACTGCTCCAGCAGCTGCCAGCTCTTCAAGGACTCTCCAACATACATGGCCAGAAGTGCAATACTGGGGCTGTGCTTTGTGCTGGGGGTCCCTGGTAATATAGCAGCACTGGTGATTCTTGTTAGACGCTTGAAAGAGAACAGCTTCACCATCAGACTGATGCTGAGTCTGGCTGTGTCGGACCTGCTGACTCTCCTTACCCTGCCTGTTTGGATCTGGAGTTTTCTGAACTGCTGGATCTTTGGCTCTGCTGCATGCAAGATCATGTCATATGCTGGATATTACTTCAACATCTGTAGCGCATTGTGTGTGACTCTGATAAGTTTTCAGAGGTACTTGCAGGTGCTGCATCCTCAGAAATGGGCTAAAGTTGGAGCTAAAGGACAGAACGGCCTTTTGTGTGGGATCTGGATCCTGAGTGGGGTGTTAAATTTATATGCTCCTGTTCAGCATGAAGTAGGATGTTATCCTCATGGATTCCACTGTTCCCAGACATTTAGGAATGAGACAGAGCAAGTGTGCACTTTACTCTTGGAAATATTCGTACTTATGTGTTTCTTCTTGCTGGCTCTGTTGTACTGTCTTCTTTATCGGGGGGTTCATCAGTCACCTTTCTTCAGCAGCAACAGGATGACAAAGCTGGTGACGAGGATTATCGTGGCATTCTTCATCTTTTATGGCCTGGTGCCCATTTCTGATTTCTTAAATATTATTGCAGTGTTACTCAAAAATTACAATCTGAGAACAAACTTAATAATTTGTGGTAACATAACCAGATTTCTGACATGTTTGAACAGCTGTGTGAACCCTTTTCTGTACACATTTGTTCTCAGAGGGCTGCATCCTGACAGTCAGTTGAAGGAAAACACTTAGATCAAACATTGTGAACCACCATGTGAGGACATATCTAAACATTTAAAATGTTTTTTTCTGCATCTCTAAACTTCTTAGTTACACTTAGTTGCTTCTTAGATACAATGAAACATTACACTCACCTACAGCTCGAGGGAGCTGAAAGATTTCAAGATTCTTTTATTTGTCACATGCATAGTCATACAACTACAACACACAGTGAAATGTATCCTGAACCTCTCCTCTCCTCTGGAATTTTCTGAAACACAAATAAAAATGAAGAAATGAGTACAAGTAAAGTAGATAGAAGTATCAATGTAAGTACAATTAAAAATTTTTAAAACACAAATCTGAAATTAAAAACACAAATCTAAAAGTAAATAACTTAAACAAGGAGTACCACAAGTTCGAGAATTTAGGTAGGCTGAGGGTTGTACACGCAGGTGCTGGTGACTAGAATTGTTGTGGCATTTTTTATATTTTGTATCCTTCTTACTTTTACTAATGTATTGCATATGGTCGCTGTCGGGCGGAAACCTCATATGTCCAAAACGTCTGTTTTTCAGGAAACTCAAAAAACTATGTATATTCTAAATGAATGAATACTGTGTCATCAAAATTGGTATAACGTGGAGACTGACCAATAGTATCGATTTATGAAAAAAAACAACAAAGACGAAAAGTGGAGTTACGAGGATTCCGCCAGACAGCGACGACATATTGTTGAGGAGTTACTTAGAACGGCAAACTATAGGATAATGAGCAGAACTCTGACATTTCTGAACAGCGGTGTGAACTCTTTTCTGTACGTTTGTTCTTAGAGAGTTGTATTCTAACAGTCATTTGCTTAGATCAAACATTGTGAATTGGCTTGTGTGGACTTCTTCTGATACAGTGCACGTTTCAGTAAAAGTGTGTTACATCTGGTCTGGTTTCAATTTTGATTTATTTTTTCTAACCACGGTAGACAACCAAGATGTATTCATCATTTCGTGTTCATCAAAACGCGTGATTCTTGCACTCCGTACAGGATCAGAAAATTCAGACCTTCTTGAGACATTTAAAAGATCATTTTTTCAGAGAGCCTGTTTACACCAGGCCACTTTATGCATCTTGAGTATCAGACATTTAAAATGGATCTACATCCAATCACCCAAACCACTTCAGGAGGCGGTCTTAGACCGCATTGTTGACCCACAGAGGACAACAAAAATCCCTCCTACTACTGTGACAGCACTCCTGCTATTTTCCTCTGGACAGCTGGCACTAAATGCAAACACCCCCAGCCCATCTCCTGACGGGACTTTCAGTTTCAATTCCAAATAAACAACACTTTGGTTAAACTTTACCTTGCCTTGATGTTTTTCACCATCTAGCTACAACATACTGGGTTTTAATGCATGTGATTCATGATGGCAATGGCACGGGAGGATCAAATGTTGTACACACTGACTATTTTGTGCAAAATTTTGCTTTTCTTAAAAAAAACCCCAACAACAACAGAAAGGACAGGAGACTGATTGTTGTATGTGAGCTAATTTGTGCATTACTTGCCACACACTGATGCACTTCATAACCAAGTGTAAACGCATGTGAGTTTAATTAATTATGTTTCCATAAATACATACTTAAGGCTGCACTTTAACATTTATACAGTGCATATTTCAGTAAAAGTGTGTTACATCTGATTTGATCACATTTTTTATTTTTTTTTCTAGCCAAGGTAGAAAAAAGATTTAAGGTTTTATTTCTTTTTGTGTTCGTCAAAAGGCATGATTCTTGCACTCCCTACATCAATAGAATCAGAAAATTCAGACCATCTTGGACATTTTAAAAGTTTATTCTTTCTGCATTTGTTAACTTTTTAGTTACACTTAGTATTCTTAGATACAACGAAATGCTACATTCCCCTACAACTCTAGGTGGCTGAAAAATGTAAACATTTACTCAGGAATGACCACATTCACATGAATTCTGCACATAAGCCCTAGAATCCAGGTCCTATTTATTTTCATCCTGCACTTTTCAATGTTTTCTTCATCTGTGCCAGCAACATCTGAGCCACATCAGACTCAACCCCCAAACCATGCAACTCAATGCAACACAACGCAATAATGCATTCATCATGCTGCCCTCTAACCTTTACTTGACCCTCCCTAAATAATCAGGAAGATGATCATTAGCAGGGGCAGGTGTTGCAGGCTGTGGCCGGATCAGGGTTAGTGACCACTAGAACAGGTCATTCTGACAAGTCTGCTGTAGTACACTTGTACCCATATGCCCCTCTGGAGTTTAGACAACTATCTAGTATCTAATGCCAAATATTTTTGCATATGCAAACATATTCCGAGGAAGGAAGGCATTCTCATGAATTCTGTACCTGTGCGCGTAAAACCAGGCTTGCTTTTCATTGTTCCCTTTATTTGTACCAGCAATAGCGACATTGGCTTCAAACCCAGAACCATGCAGCACAACTCACCAGAACGCAACTGCTCTGGAAGTTTCAAGCTCTTCAGTGACTCTCCAGTATACATGGCCAGAAGTGCAATACTGGGACTGTGCTTTGTGCTGGGGGTCCCTGGTAATATAGCAGCACTGGTGATTCTTTTCCAACGTCTGGAAGAGAACAGCTTCCCCATCAGACTGATGCTGAGTCTGGCTGTGTCCGATCTGCTGACTCTCCTTCTCCTGCCTGTTTGGATCTGGTCTTCTGTAAACCATTGGATCTTTGGATCTGCTGCATGCAAGATCATCTCCTACGCTGAATATTGGTGCACCTTCTGTAGTGCATTGTGTGTGACTCTGATGAGCATTCAGAGGTACATGCAGGTGCTGCATCCTCAGAAATGGGCTAAACTCGGAGCTAAAGGACAGAAAGGCCTTTTGTGTGGATTGTGGATCCTGAGTGGGGTGTTAAGTTCATATGCGCCTGTTCAGCGTGACGCAGGATGTGATGACTATGGATTCCAGGATTGTTCCCAGAAATTTAGGAGTGATACAGAGCGAGTGGCCACCCCACTTTTTCAAATATTGCTTGCTGTGATGTGTTTTATCTTGCTGGTTTTGCTGTACTATCTTCTTCATCGGGGAGTTAACCAGTCTCCTTTCTTCAGCAGCAACAGGATGACGAAGCTGGTGATAAGAGTTGTCGTAGCATTCTTGATCTTCTTTGTCCTGAGTCCCATTGCTGATTTCTTAAATATTGTGGCAGTTTTACTGAAAAATGATAGTCTGTCCAAAAACGCAAACTTCTGTGCCATAATAGCTAGATCTCTGACATGTTTAAACAGCTGCGTGAACCCTTTTCTGTACACATTTGCTCTTAGAGAGCTGCATCCTAACAATCATTTGGAAGAGAACACTTAGATCAAATGTGAGGTCTTCCTCTGGCATGTGAGGTTTTCCTCTGATAGACACTGGAAGCCTTAAGATCCTTTTTTCTTTTACTTCACAGAGCTTGAGTATCAGAGTTATATGTGGAAAAGGCCAAGACACAGAAAAAAGCAGGTAAACACGCCCAATTTATGGGCACTGGGACAGGCAGCAGTTCCATGCATGTTTTCCAGCAACTGGAATGCTGCAACATAGCATTGTACAGAATACCAAAGATGTAGACTTAAGCTGGCTAGCACAACCTGATATGACAACAAGCCTCATGGACCTGACTCACTCAGTCATATTCAGCAAGCTGAAGACTCTCCACAAGGACTGTTGGCAGCCAAGTACTTTATAAGAGTGGCACTTCTCAGCAATATCCAAGAAATGTAAAAAAAAAAACAACAACTATGTGAATTAAGGCTTTTTATGTGAATAAGGTGTTTCCATCACATTTCCATCCATCACATTTCTAAGACATTTTAGAGAAATACGAAGCATACAAACATACAGAAATGTATGTTGAGGAACTTCTCATTTCTATGTTGGCAAACTTCGCGGCTGTATTTTCCATTGTATGAGTGTGAAGACAGAAAACACTGGCAAAGATGATGGCTCAGTAATTTAACTGGCAGCAGTGGCAGCACTTCACGTCTGTTCACTGTCAGTATGAGTATCATGTTTTTTTAGAGACATCAAATGATTAAAAACAATGAAATGCATTGTTTTGTGTAGGCAAATACAATTGATCCATTTGATTAACTGCTAACATTTTACATTAAGAGAAGATTTTTTTTTAGTTTAAAGAGTAGTTATTTCATTTATATTTATTAACTACAGTAGTTCAGTGCTTTCATCAGTTGAATGCAGTTTTCACATGCTCCATAGTTCCATGGTCTCCATGGTTCCCTGATGCCATTACCAACATTCATCTGTAAATCTGTGATAAACATGTCTGCTTGCTATAACTGCACACCAAGAACTCCGAGTTTTTTTTTTAATGTTTAAAACGCTCCAGTAGATCGCCGTTCACTGGTACCTTCCCACACTGCCTTATCTACTAGCGCTCTAATGGGCTTGGGCTTTGTGCTGGGGATTCCTGGTAATATAGCTGTCCTGGTCAATCTTGCAGAGGTTATCTCAGAAATAGGGCGTACAAGAGTTGAGTCCAACAGACTGTGAACGAGAGTTAAGTCCATGATGGCTTTGGGAGTTGGGGTGGGGCTAGCAGCCAGTAGTCAGCTCCTTATCAGCTCTTTAAGTGCATAGTAGTCACTGTAAGTCATTTTCTTTCACTGTTTAGCGCCATCTTCAGTGTACCTACATTTGTGGTCGGAAGAGTTGAAATACGTTGATATGAAATCATTTGATGTAGAGGACGCTCTCATTTCTGACTGTTGTCCCAACCACGTTTTAATAAACTGGGGACAGCAACAGCAAACAGATTTCCACGTTTATATGAATTACTATTTTACTATTTTAATATGAAAAAAATATATACTGTGATGTGTGCTTTGGGAAACCATTATAAGGCAGGTCTGGATTAAAAAAAAACAAAACAAAAAACCCAAACATGTTAAATTAAGATGAAAAAGTCAACACTGTCAACTACCGGTTAAACTCACCTATGAAGAAAACCAGCTTGAACTCCGCTGTCTTGGATTGACTTTGTCCAACTCTGCCTTCACATAACCTGCCACATCTGCCGCTCTCTCGTGGATTTGTTTAAAACATACAGAGACACCTCAGTTTGGCTTTGCTCTTTGTGAGGTCTTGCCACTTTTCTGTGCATCCTGAGTACTGTTACGGTGATCTAGGTGTTTTGACCCATACTTATTGTAATGGTCTCTATCTATCTATCTATCTATCTATCTATCTATCTATCTATCTATCTATCTATCTATCTATCTATCCATCCATCCA
>JBBPCX010093984.1:0-24416 GCA_037974365.1 Hydrocynus forskahlii | reverse complement strand
ATATTACACACACACATACAGCAGTATTTGTAGTAGAGACTGCAGCAGATTGTTAAAAAAGCTGGAAACGTCATCAAGGCATCTTTCCCCACACTATAGGACATCTTCCTCACACACTGCATCGGAAAAAGCTCCTGCATTGTGCGCCACTGCTCGCACCCCTTCTTCACATTGTTCCCAACTTGCAGACGCTGTAGCAGCACTAAAGCCTGCTTGGCGAGACTGTGTGAGAGATTTTTCCCACAATGTAACAGATATGTCTCTAAGACTAAATGTTTGTAGACACTTTTCCATCCAGCATGTTTTCTAAAGTCATTGGTATTCAGTAAAAACTAAATTGCTGTTTACTTGAAAACTAATTACAAATGTCAAATGGCTGAAAAATAAAATAATCCTTTTTAGAGGACACTCTGCTCACCTAAATGTACAATATGAAGGTATACCTAAAACAATGTTATGCTGGGTATGAATGCTCTGGTCTGACATTGTATGTAAATACTGTTAAAGTTTCTATGTGTGCCGTTCACGAAAATACAGCTGTTTTTAATTCATGATTTTATGACATTACAGAAACAAGTTCAATCACACATTTCTGCCTCGCTCTGAGCTAAGAAACTCAGTAACTCAAAGCAATGGATGAAGCCCAAGACAAATCCAATGTAAACTATAAACTTTAATCCCCACTTATTCACACTGAAGTTATAAGGAGCGCTTCAGTCTTGCCTGTTTTTGAATGAGGCACAGTTCAGAGCAGTCGATCAGGCTAGATGTAAATTATTTCTGTTTTTGGCAAATGAACCGACACAAATGTCATCGGTAGACCTTGTTCAAAACAATAATATATAAAAATGTAGGATCCTTTAAGGCAATCTATGGCATCTATGTCATAAAATGTATTATGTAGCCTACATGTCAGCACACAAATAACAGGCTGAAAATGTGCTTTGAATGAATATCACATTAATGGGTGTAGTAATAACGGGGCAGCTAGTGGCCTAGTGGTAGTTGCCTCCAGACTGTGAATTACCCCTCCATAATTGGGGGGTACTGCCTTAACACTTCCATGACCATCATTGTCCGCTACCGCGTCGATTCGAATAGTCGCCACAAGGGGGGTGTCTGGGTCTTTATCGGGGGGTACAGTACACCCAGTACACCCCGTATTTTGAACCATGGTTGCCTCTGTGATCAGAAGGCAATGGGTTGAATCTCAAGACTGCCAGTGGCACATCCCCACAAACTGCTCCCTGGGCGCTGTGTTCCTGGCAGCCCACTACTTTACTTGGTGAATGGGTTAAATGCAGAGAATTATTTTACACAGCTCACATGGCGTGCTATATGGGTCCACTTTATTGTGAAGGCACACACAAACTTGTCTGTAGTACATCAGGTGTGATTACAACAGAGGAAACTCTAAAACTGTGAACACACACACACACACACACACAAACACACACAAACACACGCACACATTTGTTTGTAGTGCATCAAGTGTGTTTACAGCAGAGGAAACTCTAAAATTGTAAAAAAAAAAAAAAAAAACCCCACACACACAGACACACACACACACACTTGTTTGTAGTGCATCAGGAGTGTTTACAGCAGAGGAAACTTTACAATTGTGAAGACACACACACTTGTTTGTGGTGCATCTGGTGTGTTTAGATCAGCTGGAACTGAAACACAAAACTGGTTCAAAAGTACCGAATCATTTCTTCAAACGATTCGAGTCTTTAAGAAGGGCTACAGTGGAGCGGATGCCGCTGTGATGTTAGTGTTTAAAGTTCCTCCGATAGTATTACTGCTGCTCCTGGGCTCCTCCCCTTTAGCGGCGGGTGGGGTGTCTGCAGTGGTCGCCGAGAGACCACTCTGCTGGAGCAGCTGGAGGAAGGGGAGGCTGGGCTAGCTCGGTGTGGAATCTGGGGCGGAGGTTGGACGGAGACCCGGACTGGAGGAAGAAGGGACGAATATCCCCTCCATTTCAGCTGCGTGTTTAAAAAAAGGTTACAAAGATGTCCTGTACGGGGAAGACAAAAGAGGAGACGCTGATTGAAATGAACGAGGCCGGCTCTCCAAATGTCGGTGAGTGTCTAGAAGAGGCATGGTGTATAACGGGACACTAGAGAAACTTACATATCTCCTCAAGAGAACCCATATTTCTCTTGACAAGTTGAGACTGTGTCCGGCCTGTGAGACACTGGGGTGGAATGCGCTCTGAAAGTTGTGCCGTTTACTCCATTTTCAGTAGTCTGTCTCAGGCTCTGGCTCATTTTAAAGATTAATAACGGAAATGAGCATTTGATTTGAAACTGTATAGTGTGTTGTTGACAAAATAGGCTCTGGGTTTCACTGTGGGTTAAAAGTCTTAAGCGTTTAAAATACGCACAGCACAGAAGGGATATTTTCTTCTACGAGTTTTGATTTGGGAAATCCTGCTTAAAAATCAAGTTTAGACGTGGGGAAGCATCAGGAGTAGTCTCTCAGTTTAGATCAGAGTTAGATCAGCAACAACTTCCCCTTTAAAAAGTGGCCGCCTCAGGATCTGGAATCCTTTTTAGGATGTAAATTTTCTCTCTCTCTCTCTCTCTCTCTCTCTCTCTCTCTCTCTCTCTCTTTCTCTCTCTCTCATTGTACTCATACAGTGGAAACAAGTCTGTCATCCAGGGCTGTTGCTGTTTTTCTCAGTCAACTGCCTGAGACAGCCCTTTTTTTTGCAAACACTGAAGTGCAGATCTAGCTTGAACCTCTAGTTTAGACGGTAGACTGAATAAAAACATAACAAGAGTAAACTAGTAAACAGAAACGTCTGTTATGGGTGGGGTGGGTTGTTGGGTGTGGGGTAAAAGTTACTGGCAGCAGCAAAGGGATCACTCCTGTCCAGCCCTGCCCCTGGACGTTGGGCCCATAAATCCAGACTGCTTGGTATAAATAGCCGACCATGTGCTGTGGTCCTTACCTAACTTCACAAGTGTGTTTGCACATTGAAAAGACCTTCCCTGAGGAAGCAAATAAACGTTTTATGACGTACTTGTAAATTTGTAAATAAATGATTGAATAGTATGCAGTAATAGTAATGGGAATATTAAGATACAACACCGACCTGCAGCTGTCTTACACGTTCCCAGAGGTCAAAAAATCACCTAGCCAGACATTCAAATATAGAACTGAATATGGATGTCATAGCCAGTTGTGTAAATAACTGACAATACATTTTAGAACCAATTCAAGATGGGGTATACATCTACAGGGACACCTCTGGCCCCGGCTTGAGAAGCTTTGTTGAAACTATGAGTCTGAGTCAGTTGTGTCATCAGACATGCTAAGCTTAAATAATGGGCAGCTGGTTTAAATATTATCTTTTCATCGGTTAAGCAAATATACATACTGCAATAAGCCCAGGAGAGAATATATGTAGTTAGATTTGTCCCGCCCATTTTGAAAGCACACTGAGTGACTCAGTGAAGATGCAGAGAATTGTAATAGTATATGTGTTTATCTTTATATACTGTCAATTACACTCAACTTTAGAGCGGTTTTATACTCCCAATAAGATAGGAATAGGGGGGTAAGATGGAATTACTCTGTTAGGAAACACTGTTAAGTCTTGGCATTGTTTTATCAAAACCGATGATAAACACACCTTACCCCCACCATCACCCCACCATGCACACAAAGAGACACACATAAATATATATACTTTGAACTCTGTTATCACACACTAGAGATTCAGCTCACATGGCTTTTTTGTTAGAGTTGGTTGCTATGGTGAAAGAGAAATACATTCACATGTACAGATCACACAACTTCATCATCAGTGGTTTCCTGTCTGACATAGTCAGAAATCATTTCCTTTTTCTTTCTCTGCCTGATAAACGAGACAGTAGACACTATGGGCAGCAACAGGGAGCCAGCAATTCAAAAGCTGAGGTTTTTAGCATAGCAGAAAAGCCAGCTTGGTGTTTAACCCTAGTAGATATGACCTCTGGTGGCTCATCCTTTACCATCTCTGTGTCACCAGTGAACGTTCGTGTGTGGGGTGTGCCACAGATTTGTTATGCATGGAGATTACTTTGTTGTGAGGCGGTGAACTTTAGCTACATGTGATACTGGAGGCTGTATATTTTGCAGGTTATCTTCAATGGCAAATGTTTGTTATCTGAAGGTTAGTTTAAACATTTTACACAGCGGCATAAGAGATAAGTGCAAGGTTTGCCGAACTCTTTATCTGTTCTTATCAGTATTTAAAGTCAAAGATACTTTATGCTAATTAGCACAAAGTATTGATTGTCCCATGCTCTTCAGTCTTGAACCTGTGCTCACCAATTGCAAAAATTGTGCCTTATGGGAATACTGAAAACATGTTGTGAAACAGTTCACACACATTTGAATAGTTACATAGAGTCTACATTTAGCACTCTTTAGAGTCTGTTTTGTTAAAAAGTAGAACTCAAACTCGATCTTCACAAAAAGATAATTAGTGTTGTTGCTGGCTACTTTTTAGACTTATAGAGTTGTAAGCCAAGATGAAGCATTATGTTTTTTATAGTTGCTATTTTCCAATGCACAAACATGCTTTTTACATGTCACTTGGACCTGTCCTTGATTTCTGGCATTTCCTGATTGGTGATTGTGTAGGAAGGAATGGAAACAGGGCCCAGTCTTTGGAGTCCTTGGACACAAAAGCACTAGACGACTCTATTCCATGTAGATGTGATCTCCGTGCATTTCTCTGTGCCTCTGCAAAAGTGTCAACAGGCTTGTGTCAACCCTCATGCTACAGAGGACTCTCCTAGACTCAGAAAAATGTCTTTCTGAGCTACCAGCTGATTTGCAGTTTATTTGTTTTGGCTAATTTGTGTTTATATGTTGTCCTTGCCAAAAGTACTACTACAAATAACACAAACAAAAACCAAGTTATTGCGTAATTGCCCAAGCAGACATTTGTTCAGTATTGCACCTGCAGTAAAGGTGTGTGAAATAATGGAGTTGGAGTTTTTTTACCTACATTCAAAGAGAGCAAATGGGGGTGTATTTGCTCTCTGGACAGATTTAAATCTTTAAACAATGAGCCTTTACCCAAACCATTGGTGGGTGTATTAGAAGTTCATATTTTAACTATAACTAACCTAAATTTAACCCTAACTTTTTTTTAAACTCACTTTTCTATATTGGGCGATACATCTGTAGTATACAGACAAACATCTGAATAAAGATGAAAGAAGATTGCAACTGTGTGTCTGAGAACAAATTGTACTAAGTACTAAGCCCTTGCTGGGGTCACGCTTAGTGTTGTAATGTCGACACTGGTTTCCTTGAGTTGACTTTTAAGCTACATATTAAATGGCATATTTGAATGAAATGTATACAGTTCTTTTTATTGAGACAGTTTTTTATTTGATACATTCTTTTTAATTTGTGTATGATTATTGTCCATAGCTTATAGTTGTACCCTGTCGAGACTTTTTATCTGTCTCCGGTGATGATTTATGTTAGCTCGTCAACAACCCAGCGTAAACATAGGCTTTGTCCAGACCGAATTTAAAATTGCAGAACATATACCCTCCCCTCATTTGGTTGGTTTAGAACACTCAATGTTCTATTGGTTCCATTTTTATTATTTCCTCTTCAGTGTGGGTTGTTTTGCCATGCAAATCTTGAATATTTTATGACTGTGGGCTGGTCACATTGTCCCAACCTTTGTTTATTTTGAGCAGGTGCTGTTTATGATCGTGTTTGAATGTGAAATGATTACAGTGCATGTACTTGTACAAAGGCCTTCAGTTTTATGTGCTGGAAAATGGACAGTCAAATGCACAAATCAGAGTATACTGACCCCTCTGTTTTTAGCGAGAGTTAATGGGTAGAAACAGAGGGTCTTTAACGGAGAGAACAGCTGGCATGTGGCTGCTGCATGTGCTGCTATAATTCTTCACAGCGCTGATGGAAAAGACAAGATGTGCCATTTTGCCTTCTGAAATAAATGACTAAGACAAGTTCTGGCTGATTAACAAACAGGAAATGATGGGCTGTGCTTGTGTTGTGTGGTTTGTTCTAAAGACTAAATTCCAAATATTCAATGACAATCCCATAGATTTTGAACACAGTTGCACATTGAAAACAGCTACACTGTGGGGGAACTGATAATGGCTGCTGTAAATTCAGTCGTGTCATTTTCTCTCCATCTCTCTTTCACAGAGGAGAACAATGGCTTCAGTTCCAACTGGGAGACTACTTCACTTCAGCATGGTGATGCCAAGGTAACTTCTGTCACGCTTACAAATGTGCTACTCATTCCACGGTCAAAATGAAGTCACTTAACTCATTTTATACCCATCAGCCCCACCTAACCAGAATACAGATCTTAGTGTTTTAACCCATTACGAGCTGAAAGCTATGCATGTGTCACTGCGCCATGAATGTAATTTAGAAAATATGTGTTCTGCAACAATCTCAAAACTAATAATTTTGTGGATACCTGTGCCTTTAAAGGTATTAAACTTCACATCTTTAGATTCCTTCTATCAGTTTTTAACATAACATTTCTCACATTAAACCACTCCGAATGCGTTTGATTCAATCTTATGTATTTAGCTGGTTATAAACAGTAACACAACTCTTTTGATATATTTCTCACCAGAGCTTTAGTGTCTTGAAGTTCATTTATGAGTCTGCTGTGTATTTTGCTCCGTGTTTGTTATTTCACATTTGTGTTTTTTGCTTTTTGTCTGCTTCCGGGCTCCTTATCTGTGACATCAGTCTCTCTCTCCGACACACACTTTAAAGGGGGCTCGACCATCTTCTCTGTCTCCCCTTATATTACAGACTGATTTTTTTAAACAATCAGTACTAGGCCCCTGGTCATCTGATCGATAAGGTGTGTACACACACTAAAGGGGACATAAACAGATGTTTTGATGTTGGAACCATGCCCATATTCCAACACCTGTAAAAGAAGCAGAGGCGCCGTAACATAAAGTGACATAAAGGGCAACATAAAAGAGGATGGGTTGCCACAAATGTGGGTACAGTGCTCGTCAGTTATTACATACTCTTCCAGTGTGGTAAAAGGCCTGGGAGAGCAAGACATGAGGGTACAATGAATATTACCGTAATTTATTATTGTAATTATCATGTCACACCATACCCTATTTATATTTTCAAATGATATCTAGTGTAACAATACCTAGCTGTATTTTTTGCTGCAGTTTGTAAAGGTAACCATGATCAAATATGTGAGGTGTGACCGCTAACCAATGCTTCGTGCCTTTTCACAGACCATCTCTGTCAAGCAAATGATTTCATCTTTCTGGCACACACTTTATTTACATATGCAAAATGTGAGATTTGTCATTTATGTTCTTTACCAGACACACCAAGCATTGCATATATCTTTTTTTTTTTAAAGAAAAGGTTGACTCTATTCTGAGTTACAGTCTGTGGGTGCTGTCATGAGGAGAAGCACTTTGTACCTCATTGTGTTCACAGGATCAGGAAGTATGAAGTAGAGTGAACCGGAAACCCCCCTTTCGCTGTGGAGCACACTGTGTATGTTAGTGGATGACTGTCAATAGCTAGATCACGAAGTATTAAAGATATATTGCTCATGTTTGCTCCCATCTTGTAGACCTCTGGGAATTTTATTTTGCATTACAGATACTAGACTGTGTGCTTCATGATCTGTTGCAAGCATTCTCTGTCTCTCTGTCTGCTTTTTTGTGTTATCATTCACTTTCATCTATTTTTTTAACTTTTCTTTGCTCAACCCAGCCTTATATTACTCCCCTTCTCTCTGTAGTCTTCAGCAAGCGTTTGTTCAGAGTGCTCTGGCACAGTGTCCATAAGCTCCAGTCGATCATCCGTGTTTGTGTGTGATCAGTGTGAGAAAGAGCACACTGAGCCTGTTCAGCATCTTTCCAGCCTTGCAGGGGTAAGAGGTGTGTGTGAGTGTTGTGTTATTAAATTTTCAGAGCTGATGAAGATTAATCCTAGTCATCTACTAATACAGATAATTAAAGGAAATTCGAGGAGTGTTACAGCACATGTATATAATATGTGGGAGTTGCAGTTCAACACAAGCCATGAAAGAAATAATTTTACATTTTTTCCTTTGAAAAAATATTGTGGTATCAGAAAACTGACAGAAATGTGAATGTTTTCCATAGTGCAATGAAACCACAATACCCTAGGAGATTCCCAATAGTCTTTCTGCAGCACGTGGCTTAATTATTGTCCAGAAAGCTTATTCATTTTTGTGACTATAAGGAAAATAGTGCTTGGTGTGTTTATAGTTTTGTGTCAGTGTCAATGTTAGTTTGGCCCCAGTGTCAGTGCCACTGTGTAATTAAGCAATAAACATAGCTGAAAATTTATTTGACCTTTCTTTATTGCAGTAATCAATATGGTGGGTCAGTGTGATGTTTATCCCTCCCCGTGTACCGTTTTTAGTAAGGCTGCATCTTCATAAAGGTTACATAAGTGGCATTTAGAAAGCAATCCTGTGAGACCCAGAAGATTTCTTTGGGAAGGGTGGGAATAAAGTATGGGAATACAAACATAGAATTTAGCTAGGTTGCCTAATGCTGCTACCATTAGGTTGGCGAGGTCCAGGTCAGAGACTTAAACAACCACAGACACAGGAGTAAGTTAACTGGCTCATCTTTATTAACCTTTACAAAGCTGGAGAAAGGTTCAGGCAATTAATGGTCATTGCCCCAAGGAATTAGCCAAGGCGACCCATTCCATATGGATCGCAACACAGCGAAACCTAGCGTACGATACTAAACTGCCTCACTCTGTTAGTGTGTTAGTTTTCCGTGTGTGGTGATCTATATGGGATGGGTTTCATCTGCACTGTTTAAAACACCAAAGCCACTTTAAACAACTCAACCCGCCAGTGAGACTCTCTGATACCTCCACAACTATCTCACTGCAGTATAGTTAATGTTACCATCATTCTTCTTTCCTTTGTCCATAGAGAACACTTTGTCCCAAAAAACACTTGGTATTTAACAGATGCACAAAGGATGTGGCAATGGTGGAAAGCTTTGTTTACAATAATTAGGACAAGTGTCAAGCCATTAACATGCTTAATGAAAAACAAATGGGATTTTTGCAGAGCCAGGACAGGAAAGATTAGAAAATATTATGTCAGTACAGTAATGAGATCATGAGTGTGTGTGTGTGTGTGTGTGTGTGTGTGTGTGTGTGTGCATGTGCACTCGTGTGTGTGTGTTGTGTTTGTATATGCTTTTTCACACTGTGGCTGATTCCCCACAGATCTGGAGGAAGAGAACACTGTTTCTGAAGTATCGCTCAAGGGTACGCCATGGTAAAGAGGGTTGAACCAAATTTAGCTTTTTGGTTTCCTAGAGTGTGTGCATGTTTTGCCTTGTTTGCCTGATAATAAGTCGTCATGGTGGTGTTAACTAATTTACTGCAAGGCAATATTAATGCTTATCCAATTTGTCAAGCATTACAAAGAATCTTTTTACTATGGCTAAGATCATGTATCAGTGTATTGTTTACTACTTCTAAAGGCCTTGAAATCACAAAGCAGAATTTATCTGTTTTTTTAATGCATTCTGTGCATGTGTGTGGTGGAGTTTGAGGCTCTGCTTCAGCTTGGAACTCTACACATTAAAAACAGCAAATAAAGCATCAGCAACTAAACTGTAAACTGTAAAACTCGCATTCAGAGTGAATAATTGAGTGGCCATGGGCTTTGTTTCCTCCATGTTGTACAAATAGAAACTGTCATAGATATACAGAATAGAATAAAATAAAATATCTTTCTTTTCATACAAGTGCTACAAATTTGAATTGCTGCTTCCTCACTAGATGCAACATATAACTGGAAGTAAACAATAATGACTGCTGGGCAATAGCTGAGGATCATCAATGGTAACTAACAATTGTGGGTACAGACGTACAAAAGTGATGGCCTTGATAAAGTAATATTGAAAATATTAAAAGTAACACAACGCATGAGAGGTCAGGTTGCCTTGTAGCGTACTCATGACTGATGTCTAATAAATGGATGACTGTATAGGGTGCCTGGGGGGCAGGGGGTTATGGAGGGTGTTTGAGGACTGATTCAATGCAGTTACGGCCCTCGGGAAAAACTGTTCCTCAGTTTGGAAGTGTGTGTGTAGACAGACTTGAACCATCTACCAGAGGAGCAAACAGATAATGACATAGGCGGGTGTGGACTTTACGGGTGATTGCTTTCCTGATACAGCTCGAGTTATAAATATCATCTAAAGCCGACAGCTGCAAAGATTTTTTTGACAGCTGAAGTATCCCACAGCAATGCCGTGGGTTTGGGTGCTTTTTGTAGTGTGGTGGCAAAAGGTCAACAGCCTGAAATTTTTTTTACCAGAAAATAATGTTGACACTCCAGGTGAGGTCTTCTGTGATTTAAACACCCAGAAACCTAAAGCTGGAGACCTTCTCCGTCTTATCTCTTGGAACGAAGACTGGAGCAAGCTGATCCTGTCGGGAACTCCTGAAGTTGATGATTAGCTCATTGCCTTTTAGTGTTAAGCCAAGTCAAAGTCAAAGTGAACTTTACTGTCATCTCTACCATATACAAGTATACAGAGAGACGAAATGGCGAAGCTTAGGTTCCACAGTGTACATCTATTTTGACAGACAAAAAACATTGTAAACAAAACAAAACAGTGCAAATACGAAGTATAAAATAAGTTAAGAGTGCGATTTGACCTGTCCTGAGTGTGTGGGCAACTCACTGTGTGTATAAGTAAGACAAAAGTGCGCAGCGGTTGAAGTGATGTGTAAATAGCATGACCAGAATAGCCAGTATAAACAGTGTAACAGTATAAAACGGCGTGAGACAAGTGAAAAATAGCCGTCTGAGTATGCAGGGTAGGTTGTTCTCCAAGTACCAACTCGCTAGCTTTTCCGCCTCTGTTCTATGGGCAGATTTGTCGTTGTCTGAGATCAGCCCAGTCACTTATGCCATCCTTAAACTTTATGATGGTGTTATTGGAATTTGTAGGCACACAATCATGGGTCACCAGGGACTAAATAATATACTAAGCACAAATTCCTGTGTTGCTACAGTGCTCGGTGTGAGAGCAGACAGTGTGGACCTAATCTGACCGTTTTAAGGGCTGTCTGACAGGAATTCCAGTATCCAGTTGCAAAGGGCTGGATTTTGAACTTTCTGTCAGGTAAACTTTCTGCAATCTCACTTTATCTTGTGTACAGTAAAAATAAAGGCATCTTATCTTATCTCATCTTAGGTATCACTGAGTCGAAATACGTATCCGCAAAATACTTGTGGTGATAAATAATGAAAATATTAATACATTTATCCTGATTTCTGTTTAACAGTTTTGTTACCTTGTATTATTTCATTTTAGCTTATTGTTGGATGTATTTTATAATAATATAGTGTAATGGTATAAAATAACAGCATACCATTGTCATTGACTGAAACACAGCTGTAACAGTGCATGTGCAGCTAGCCGGGACTGGAACCTATCCCAGCTGCAATGGGCGAAGGCGGGGTTCACCCTGTACGGGGGAAACGCCAGTACGTCGCAGGGCCACATACAGAGACAGATAACCAAATGATTTTATAGTATTTTCATTCATTAGTATGTTAATGTCTAGATGTTGAGTCTCATGCTTGTCTGTAAGCCATTTTAGTTCTTGCTTCGTGTAACTTTCAGAACTCTTTAGTCATTACATTTTCTGATGGTGTGGATTTGCTGATTGCCTTAGCACTAAATTAGTCACAGCCAGTTTTTTCCTCTGTTACATGGTAGCTACAGGCAGTTTATTTCCTGCACAGTTAGAACCAGAGTGTGAGGCATGTGAGTTCATCCTGAGGTTTTTGGAGAGCCATGTTGGACATCTTCATCTGGCATTTAGAAACAGGTGTTGTAAAACAGAGGATCCTCTCTCTCGGTCTGTTTGGTTTTTGAATATGTTGCAAGAAAGCTTTTTGAAAAATCATGCAGTATCCACCCATGTTGTGAAATACAGCAACATTGTGAAAGTCAGATGTAGGTGGTACTGTCCATCATCTTTTACTTGGTGGAGTCATCTGCTAGGGTGCATGATACTCTGGCCACATAACTTACTTACTACCTATAAGCAAAGAAGCATTTTGGGCTCTTTATTATGTCAGTGGATATTTTAAAAATATATTGCCCGTTACGTTTGTCTGAGTCATCAGACTCCTGTGAAGAAACACATAAACGTGCTTAGACAGCACCACCCACTCTACAGCCGCACATTGAAATCTTTGGTTCTTAGCTATTGCAACACATGGCAAAAGTGTACATAGTGAAACCTTTCATGATCGCTACATTATAACAGTGTTGGGGGTTGGAAAAAAAAACAGCTGAAAAAACAACATCTGAAATGGATTGCTTTTTTATTATTAAATGTAATATGCATTTACCATCCCTTCTGCAGTTTTAAAGGGGTGGGATCCTCTGAGCTCTGTGGTTTCTGAACATGTATTATTAGTCCTGGGGCTGTTGTAATGAAGTCATGTTTTGAAAGTTGGAACTTACCTGCGTGCAATTATGAAACGGCCATAAACACTGTTGTTTTGTTCACACTCATAATTTCAGTTTGAGGATCTAAGAAGATATAATGAGCAACACACAAACACTCACACACACACACACACACACACACACATGCATCAGATTAAACACAGAAATACAGAGCAGTGTGTTTGACCTTTAATTTGGCTCTTGGGGAGGTACTGCAAGCTTGGTTGCTCTCGTCTGAAATATCCATGGGATCCACCCTCCTCTTGATGATAAGCTAGCTCTGAACATGAAACACGACATGAAAAAGTACCAGTAAGCATGTTTTATACACAGCAGGAGTCTTTAATTTTGTCGTATTGCATAATTATTAGGTATCCACTTATCTGAGTAGTTCCCCCCTATGTAACGTAAGATGAGGCATGTAGAGACTGTAAAGAACCAAATAGAGTTTTTACACATTTATAGAATAGCCTAGATTGCAGATTAATCAGTGTGAGATGTAAAGTTAGAACTCTTGCCAAATATATCAAAAACGGTAAAGAAACAGAGTCTTTGTGTTTAACTAGCTCAGTTTTACTCTGAAAACGCGACAACGTATTAGGCCCGATAACTTTACAAGAGAAAGAGAAATATTTTATAATGAAATTAAAAATTAGATACAACAAAACAAAAACATTTAAACAAGATTCAAAGTAATTTGGGACCATTGGAATATTCATCGGTACTGTATATGCTGGTGACCTAGTGGTTAGGGTATTGACCCTGCATTCAGAAGGTCATGGGTTTGATTCCCAAGACTGCTAGTGGCACCCTTGAGCAAAGGTACTGTCCCTACACACTGCTCCCCAGGCGCTGTGTTCCTGGCTGCCTGTTTCTTCACTTGGTGAATGGGTTAAATACAGTGGCAGAATTTCATGCTGTTCACACTGTGCTGTGGTGTGTTCATGTATGACAGAATGGTCACTTTCACTAAATGTTCACACAATACAGGAATCTCAATCTAAACAAAATAACCTGTAAAATCTTTTCTCTGATTATGATATTTGAAAAGAAAAAGGGAACTATTCGAATGACTGTAGCTGATGAAGTGTAGTTGCTCAGCACTGGCCTGCAATCTGTTCATATGTTTTACCAAAATAGACCCTTCATGTGGTGATTTTCAGGCTATAGAAGTAGGTTTGTCTGTCTGTAAAGGGCCCCGCGATGAGGGGCTAACAGCGGTGGCACATGTAATCTGCAGCTTGTAATTATGTAAAATGACAGCGCTGGGGAAGTGCAGTCAGAAGGGAAGAACCCTCTCTGCTAGGCCTCACTGCTCTGGCGTGCCATTTACTAAAAAGAGGCAGTGAAGACCTAATTTAAGCACAGCTTGCTACAGGGGAGTGAGCATGGGTGGTGTGTTCAGGAGGGGTCAAGTTACCTTACTGAATTTTTTTGGTCTGTAAACTATAGCACTGCCAGTTATTGCAGCAATGAAGCTGGTCTGGGCTTCACCCACCCAGCGTCAGATAGAAGAGCACAACAGGGACAGAAAAAGCAACGAAAACCCTGTGCAGCTAACAACCAAACAAAAATTGCATTTGCAAAACAAAATCCCCAAATATTTTAGTCAAGATTTTCAGAAATGTATTTTCTTTGAGCTTTTTGCTTTCTAATTTATTATCATGTATATGTTATCACAGGGTCAACATTACAATTAAATGTGTTGGATGAGAATTTGAATGTGTGTGTGACAATGAGCTTGTAGTTGCTACCCCAGGTTGATCATGCTAACATGCTTTTTAATTTCTGCTCCAGATGTTATTCACATGTATTGCTTTAAGCAAAGCCTATTTTCAGAAGTATTGCTTTAAACAAAGACTTTTCTCTGGGTTTCTTCCTTAACCCAAGAGGATAATGGCTTTTATTTTGAAATCTTTTGACATGAAGTGCCTGTTTGAAATGACTCTGGTAAGTAGTGTGCCAACATTAAGTTTAATATTAGGTTTAATTTTGACCAGGTCAAAAAAACTGTTCCAGCAGACCTGTTCCATCAATACTGGCTACATACATAGCATCAATATTTTAAACATTTTTCTCTCATAAACAGGACATGTTGTTTTTAGGCTATTAACCTCACCAGCCTCCCACTGGTCTTGTTAATCAGCAATAAACTTAACTAATAAACCCAATGTGGTTATTAATTAAATACACACACCCCATTTCAAAACACTGCTTTGAGTATCTCGTTTACCAGGCATTGCCTTTGGAGCAAATGTCAGAAGGGGAGATTAATGTGCATCAACCAGAAAGACCAGTGTTAACATCCAAATCTGAGTTGGGAAAAAGACACTGACAAACAGCTACTCCTTTGCAAACCCATGTGCACTGCAAATAAACAGTTGCCTACCAGTCAGTATTATTCCTGGCCCTCCTTTAAATCGTAATATCTTTTATTCTTGATTTGATTGTCTCTTTGTTTGCTAAGTTATCTGAGCAAGGATTTTTAGCAAGGATTTTGAGTGTTGGTTTGCATCCCATAACTGGATGTGGTTGATGGATTCTGATTGACTTTTGAATTTTATTTTTTTGAGGTGTTGCTTAAAAGGGGACTTAAAACTTAATGTTCAGAAAACAACAAACCACGCTCTTCTGTCCATGAGGGCTAGAATGGCCAAGCTTTACTTTGGCTTTCTTAGCTAACCGGGTTTCTATCACTGGCACCACTTCATCACGTACTCGCCCAGAGAGTGGTCTGGATGGGTGGGAGATTGTGTGACATATGTATGTTTTTTCTTTTTCTTTTTTTTTCTTTTCAGCTGTGGCCTTAACCACACTTCTATACTTTTCATGCTGCGTTGCTGAATGGATCTCTAATGGTTTTGCACAATCTTTACACACTATTTAGTGTAGTAGTATACAGTTTGGGACAAATCCTTTGTGTCCATGAGAGAGTACTCAATGTTCACAAAATAGTCACTTGCTACGTCGAACATAGAACAAGCTGTGCTACATTAAGTATAATGGACACCAACTCACACACCAATCAGACATTTCTTTTTGCATTTGTTTGTTTAGTTGGTGGGCTGTGCTTTTGGTGATTCATAATATTATTCATTATGTTGAAATCAGTGTTTCAGTAATTCTTATTAAGTAGTTTGTGAACGTTAAGGGGTTAAATTGACCGCTCTTTTAGTTTTTATAAGCAGCAGGGAAGGCTGCACCTCCCTTTTCTTCCCTCTCTGTGTTTTATTCTGAAATCAGATTAGCCGGGCTGTGTCTGCCCTGCCGGCATGCTGATGTCATCACTGCCAGCCCCCTCTCTTACTGCCCTGTGGATAACTGAGCAAGCACAGGCTTGCTTTACTAACGCAGGCTGATTGAGTAGGCCGGAATGCCTGTGAGTATGTGAGTGTAGTCATACCGGCTGTCTGAGGTAGGGAGGAGAGTGATCCTCTCCAATGACTGGCAGAAGAGACAAGGATCCTAAGTGATTTACAGCTGACTGTTTGCTCCCAGCTAATGCAGCGGCTGATGGAGGAGCACAACATGGAGGAGGTAAAGGGTTCTTCTCTGTCTTCCTCTCCGCAAACAGCTCCGCTTCTTCAGGATGTGTAGAATGTGCCTCTTGGGCATATGATCATTATGAAACTGAGCTGGCCACAAATTTGCTAAGAGCTTATGAGGTACTATGACTAATAGTGCATGCATTACTCAGGCAAGATACTGTGTGTATACCCTACAAAAGAATGTGGGAGTTGCTGCCAAATATTTGCAGCAATTAGGTTAAGGCTATTCCCTTGCACTGTGTTTAGACTAGGAGAAAATGAGTTCTTGTGAAGGAGAAGTCCAGTTAACAGTGTTAGCAGACGGTGTACTTGGCAGCTAGTTTTTTTATCGGCCTCTTGTGTTTACAACCCAAACAACAAAAACAGAGTAACAGGCTTTGTGCAGTTTATGAATTGGGATAGCTGGCTCCCTGGCCTGGCGGTCCCATTGCTGTATGCTGCAATTATTTGCTATTTATAGCCTTTGAGAAACAGCTGTGAGGCCATCCATCTGATTCCACCGTTTTGTAACCTTAGTCTAGAGGAATAAAGATGCTGCAAAGTCTTTGATTTCATATGATTCAGATCAGCATTTAAAAGGTTTATACAGCCTTAACTGTACTTAGGCCTACTACTGTATCTATGTTTGAACGTAGTTTTGACCTGTCAATCATGTGTGCATAACCCTTCAATCCAGAGTCAGTAAATTGGTCAGTTCTATTCTTCTATGTTAATTTTCAATGTTGCTGCTAAAATAAAGAACATGACCCAACAAGGCAAAAATGGATAGATTTTTATGTTGTGCCACTAATGACCAATTAAAAAAAGTAAACCTAGAAACAGGAATTTACTTCACACTTTAGTGACCTTTTATTTTTATTCTGATGAAGCAAATTTAAAAAGCCTGAATTAAGTAATCTAAATCTTAACACTCTTTGGTTCTTTTATATGACAGAAAACTCAGAAAGCTCCTCTTCCACATGCTGTTACATTTTACTGTGCCTGATGTGGGCATGCATTCCACCAAACTACTCTAGTGTTCTTAAGGAAAAGAGACAGTCTTTGAAGCTACTGCTGATAAGATGTTAGATTTCTAATGGTTAAACTGACTTTAGCTGAATATATTAAAGGTTAGTTCTGCAGTAAAATCAATACCTTTCAGCCATTCCTGGGTGTCTTCAATTTCAGCACCTCTTCTTTATCTATGTTTAGAAACAATGGCTATTATCAGAAATGCTGTTACAGTTACTTGCAAAACTATTCGATGTGAACGCTTATGCTGTCACAGTACATTTCCAAAGTCAAAATATAAGTTTTCAGTCCTTACACATTAGTACTTTGTAGAGAAAGTCTTTGCTGCAGGGGATGAGTATCTACCAGTTTTGAACATTTTTCAGCTGGGATTTGTCCCCATTCCTCTCAGCAGAATTTAGAGCTAGGTGGGACAGCCTCTGGACAGCCTTTTTCAAATAGTATCACAGATTCTCAACAGGGCCTTAACTTAGCCATTCCAGAACATTCAACTTTCTGGTTTTGAGCCATTTCAGTGTAGCTTTGGCCTTATGTTTTGAGTCTTTATCATATTAAAAGGTACATCTTCTCCTGAGCCATAGATTTATAGCAATTAGGAATACATTCTGCTGCAGTAATGTACAGTATTTGTGTCCATCCATGTTCTGTTTAATTCTTGACAAGACTGCCAATGCCTGCAGATGAAAAGCATCCCAATAGCATGATGCTGCCACCACCATATTTCACTGCATATATGGTGTTTCTTGAGGCATTGGCAGTGTTCGTTTAATGCCACATCTCTTTGAAGTCTGGCCAAAAAGGTCTATTTTGGTCTCGTCTGACCATAAAACCTCCCACATCTTAATTGGGTCTTTCTCATGCTTTTTTGTGAGCCTTCTTAAGTATTGGTTCTCTCTCACTACCCTCCCATATAGGCATGTGTTATGGAGAGCTTTTGAAATTGTGGAACCATGCACCTTAAGGATGCATGTTTAATTAGGGTCATATTATGCTTAATTATGGCCAAATAGGTGCTATCTTTGTTTCGTGTGTGATTAATTTGTCATTTGTGTAAACCTGGAGCTTCCAAAGCACCAGGGTTTGAATACTTATTCAGATAGCTTGTTTCATTTTTTACTTTTATTTTTTTTATTGTTGGTAGACATGACCTGTTTTGGCATTGAAAAATATACTGAAGCAGTTCTGTATAAGCAGTTTGAGAAAAATTGTGTTTTAGAAAATTATGATGACTTTCAAGGGGGATTGAATAATTGAATTATTAATCATAAGTAATATTGACATCAGCAGTCAAAACTGCTAAATGTCAGTCCAGTGCATTATCCTAATTTGCCTGCTAAAGGTTCATTAGTTGTTGTGTGCAGTGCCTGTACTATCGTTCTTAGTCAAGTCATAAGTTGTTAGCGATGATAAATGTATCAAAGGATTTGTTCATATAAACAAATCTAAAGGGATGTTTTTGGCTCGCATAATGTTTGTGTGTGTGTGTGTGTGTGTGTGTGCGCTCAGGTGGATAAACAGCAGCAGAGTAAGGACTCTGTGTACTTCAGAGATGGGAAACGACGGATAGATTTTGTTCTCTCATATGTTGAAGATAAAGATGACAGGAAACAGGTGAGTCATATGGATTAATATTTACTGTATCAGGTGAATGTGTACCATGTAAATGAAATTAGTCATCATTTGAAATAGCATGCCACGGATACACTCTCATACATTGCTGAAAAGCAGTTCCACCTGTTTGACGTTCTCAGGAGATTGCTAAGTCCCGGGCAGGGTTCTTCCAAAGAAAAAGGAAGAAGTGTGGGTACTTCCTTGTCAAAGTAATGTAAACTCAAGATATCAAGATACCAAATCTGATTCAGAAGGCAACAAACCTGTCAGCCTTCAAGGTCTGGTGGAAGCCAAAATCTTACCAGTTGCTAAGATTTTTATTTTTTGTATTGACATTCAAGAATGACCTATCATAGTATGACTACAGCTACTGCTGCATCTACTAAAACATTATTATTATTATTAGTAGTAGTAGTAGTAGTAATATTTTGAATAATAATAGTAAGACATAGAAGAACACAAAGAAATTAGGTGGACATATAGGGTGTTTAGTACATATTTCAGCTAATTAAGTTATTTTACATTCAGTCATGAAAAAAGTATACTTTTATTGCGGCATTCCCACCTGAAAGAGGGAGTCCACTATACAACTTGACAAAGAAGAACAAATAAATCAGCCTTCTTGCCGGATTCATTTGTTAATTTTTATTTGTTGTTTCATAATTCGCTGTGTCGACTGCTGTTTTATGAGTGGATCCATTAGGGTAGGTTGAGGTACCTCTAGCAAGCTCTAAATTTGTTTAACACCTGTTTTGATGAAGTTAGAACTTCTTAAAACATTTTCTACATGCAGATACACTCACACAAATGTCTACATTTTCTTGAGAGTGTAAGAATATGACCAATACTAATTCTTTAGATACTTGCATGCATGGTAATTATATTAGCATTATAGCTACTGAGCTAGCAAAAGCTTTTATTAAGACCCATAACATGTTTGAATAATTGTGTTTCTTCATTTTGTCATTATTTATATTTTAGCCTTACAGTGGCAGACGTCTAAAATACCTGTGCATGAATGAGAGGGAGGACAGTGGAATAGTGAGGGTGCAGGGAAGACAGTGGAATGATGAGGATGCAGGGAGGACAGTGGAATGATGAGGATGCAGGGAGGACAGTGGAATGGTGAGGATGCAGGGAGGACAGTGGAATGGTGAGGATGCAGGGAGGACAGTGGAATGGTGAGGATGCAGGGAAGACTGTGGGATGGTGAGGGTGCAGGGAAGACTGTGGGATGGTGAGGGTGCAGGGAAGACAGTGGGATGGTGAGGGTGCAGGGAAGACAGTGGGATGGTGAAGATAAGGGAGGACAGAGGGGTGGTGAGGATGCAGGTAGTAGAACTGGTGAAGGTGATATTGTCTCATGTAGCAGTTATGTGATGGATCACTTAACTTGCATATTGAAGAGGAATCATCAGGCTTGTTGTGTCTGCATGCTGTAACGTCTTTTCACATATTTTTCACTGAGCATTTTTTTAATGTATTTAAAATGCTCTGACACGTGTAATGTCATAGGCATCTCTGCTGTTTTAGCTTCAGTGGCCACATATAAAGCAACGTAGTTTGTTGCACTCCAAGGCAAGTGCTTTTATTTTTTTTAAATGTCCATGTTTTAACAATCACTGTTCTATGTAAAAGCCGCTGGTGAAGAAATTTACTTTAGTCTACAATTTTTGCTTGAAAATGACAAAGCTTACAAACACTAATTAGACAGCCAAATAATAATGTGTTGAGCAAATGCTCAAGTATTCAAATTATTTGGGCTCACCTAAATTATACCTAAATTTACATTTCAATACCATGTGTAGTTTCACAATTCTGCATGTTAAGCAATATAGCCTAATGAGAAAACATAAATTTATTATTGTTTAAATGTCAAACATAATGGATTAAACAGGAAAATGTAAAATGCAAAACTTTAAAGTGTCTATTTAAAGTGTTTTTTATTCAGTCTTTTATTTATCAGTACGAATAAATGCAGCTTAATACAAAGCCAGCTATTTAAATAAATAGCTGAAAATATTTTTAAAAATATAATATTTTTTTGCCATGTTGAAAATGTATTGAACTCTCAATACTTAGTGCAACTCGACAACACACTAATAATTGCCCACTTATTTTTGCTGCAGTACCACAGGGGTTTAGTCTTGTGATCTCCTGACAATAGAGTGAAACCTTAAGCGGTTGTGCCACTGGGGATCCCAGTGTGAGGCAGCGCCTGCCCACCTATATGATGGCAGTACAGGCTGAACTGCTGAATATGAACACAGAACCATTGTGATTGTTATAACAGCAACATACAAAATGCGTATTTGTGTTAAAATATTTCTATTATTTATGACAGAGTTTGAAAAATGTGCCAATATAGCACTAATCATATCAGTCAGCAAAGCGCTGCTTAACTGAAAATATCATAAAAAACATGAAATATATTATAATCTAAAATATGTCTTACACACTGGAGCTGTGCCAGTCTCTTACCCTAGCAGTCTTTCTTTCACTTCCTCTGGTGAGACGGCTGCTGTTTTGACTCTGTTGACTGTGGCACCAGTGTGTAATAATGTCAGAGGTGAGAGGCCTGTGTGTACTCACAGTTTCGTGACAGAGGAAGAGACTGGGAGACTGACTGTGCACGTGTGGGGGTGCGTTCTTTTATTTATGTGTATTTTTGTCAACTGTCCCCACTACACCTGTTACAATCTTGAAATTGTAGTTCATGATTGATATGTAAACAATTATTAAGTATTACAATTATCTTTTGTTTATTAAACTTTTTTAAGTATGGGCTAAAGTGTTGACACTCAATAGATAATACTAGGTTTTACTCACCATAAAATAATATACTGCACTGTTGTCCTGCAGAATCTTGTGTAGAGTCATGCAAAGCAATGTGGGTTTTTTTCGTGAAAGTGTAATAAGAACAAAGTGAAAAATGGTTTGCAAGTAAATATGCTGACATTGTAATTTGCTGCCTGTCTTACAAATGAAGTTAGAGGAACAGTCAGACGTTTCTTGATAAGACCAATGACAAGTCTCAATAAAAGTACTTTTTTATGTAAATTAATTTGGCTGATGAACTGATGAAAACACAGCCAGTTTACATTTTATATAATATCCTGTCAGCCCAAATAATTAAGATCATGTGATTTTTACAGGCCTAGGTTCCATTGTGATTGGATAGTGCTTACATAGTCTTTTCACTGTGAAGAAAAAATAATGTAAAACCTATTGTAAAACAAAGATTCCGTTTTGCTTAAGGAGGGTGGGAAAGGTTTAGAGATTTATAGGTATTGTCATATTTTTTCTATTCATACACTAATAGTTTGTTCATCTCATTTTAAAGTAATGTGGTAATCTGCCATTTAAAAGTTTGGAACCACTGTTTTAATCAGTTCTGTTATCAAACAAATTCTGTTATATATACATGTATATGTATATGAATGTAATACATAATATAAATCTAGTAAATTTTAATAAATAATATAATTTGAAGCTGGTACTGATTATCTTACACTTATGTTGTTACCCAAAACAAAAGAAATATTGAATAAAATATCTAAAAGTACATTCTGGTGTCTGGTTGAATATTATTTATACTATACTGTTTATTAGAACTGAAATAAGTTTGTTTATTAATATGACAAATGATTCTAATTTTTTAAATGTGTGTGTGTGTGTGTGATTTGAACATGGCAGGAAGTGTCAGATATCCATGACAGACTTTGAGTGATATGAAAGACAGTGCACTGTTTTGCTGCATAGTGTATACGATTGATAATGGAAGCTACCGTTGTGATATTTCACTGCATACTGTATTCAACGCACTGAAAAACATTGTTATTGTTTTTGTATTTAATGATACAGGAGAGAAGAAAACTATATGAGGCCAACATGGAGAATGCAGGTCTAGAACTGGAACTTGAGGACAAATCGGTGAGTTCGAAAAACCTGTAGTCACCATAGTCATTTATGAGAACCATGTTATGTTAAACAGACAGTTTTCAGGTTTGCTTGGTCTTCTTCAGCTAACAAAGTCACTGTGTTCATGATTTATGTTATATATCACAACTGAAGGAAACTGAGCAGAGAAGCCTCGCTAATACTGTTTCTGTTCTCCTTTAATCTCCTAAATCGGTGTGTGTTACCAGGAGTCTGAGGATGGAAAGACGTTTTTTCTGAAGATCCACGCTCCATGGGAGGTGCTGGCCACCTATGCCGATGTACTGAAGATCAAAGTGCCTTTCAAAGTCAACGATATCCCGGAAAACCGAGAGATTCCTGTTGCCTGGCTCTTTACACCATTACGCCTGCCTGATCATGTGATGCATCCTGATCCTGACTACTTCACAGCTAATTTTGACAAAAACAAGGATGACTTCTTCCTCATCGACGACAAGGAGAACTTCTTCCCCCCATCCACACGCAACAGGATAGTAAGTGCATCTTTTCACTAAGCAGGGGTATCACAATGCCCAGAAACATCATGGCACCACAATGCAAAAAATTACCACCCACATGTTCATGTCATACACCACAACCACCCACATGTTCATGTCATACACCACAATCGCCCTGCCTTACAGCTCTAGTCTCATTTTTAGATTTTTCTACAACATGGATACGGTCATTGATTTCTTTATTGAAATTTTATTTCAGGCACTGTATTATAAACTAAATGAGGGTTGAATGTAGTAATACACCACTACTATCCAGTAGCCGTGTTGCAGTACAGTGTGACAGAATATGATACAAACATTTACAGTATGTCTTGTCTCGACGTATACCACTTGTCTCGACGTATACCCAAAACAGCGCGTTTGACTTCATATATGTAACACTCCCGGTTCTAGTCTTATTGTTGTGTAACATTGTTATTTGTCAACAGTTGTCACATGTCTTGATTTGGTTAAAAAAATATACTGAGAATATCAAATCGTAAACCCACTATTGTGAATCGAATTGATTCATAATCAAAATACTGATTAATATATCAAGTATATCATTACATCCCCACTAACGAGATAACATTTTTGGTAAAGCTTCTATAGTGTATGCGTAATCGTTTATTAATATTCTATACTATTTTATTCACCAGTAGGTAATCCAATCAGTGTGTGCACAGTCAAATTCCTAGTGGTTCATGAATGATGGAGATTGCTTTATCTGATGCCACTGTGTCTGTGCAGGTGTACTATATCCTGTCCCGCTGCCCCTACAATAAGGAGGACAAGCTCAACAAGGACAAGAGGGGCATTAAGCGGCTGCTGAACAACGGAACCTACACTTCAGCCTTTCCCCTGCATGATGTAAGTTTCTCTCATGGGCCGTTATGCACCATATTCATAACACTGTCAACATTTGTATGTCTTCCGTTAGGATCTGCATCATACTATTGAAGCAGAACTTTATTTCGTCCGTACTTTGCAGACAAATGTAATCGTTTGTAGAAATGGTAGCAAAATTGGTTTACCTTATAAAGTCCTGGCAAAAGTCTTATCCAACCTAATAATAATAATAATAATAATAATAATGTTATATTTATATAGCGCCTTTCACAAACCCAAGGTCGCAAAAAAGCAAAAAAAAAAAAAGAAGAAAAAAAAAACACAAATCCATATTACATTGTCAGATGGAAAGGAAATATTCATTGAAAAGAAAGGTCTTGAGATTGCGTTTAAAAGATGAGATGGAGCAGCAGTCACGGAGGGATTGC
>JBBPCX010093950.1:0-24427 GCA_037974365.1 Hydrocynus forskahlii | reverse complement strand
ACATATATATATATATATAAAAATAGGTATGTGTGTATATATATATATATATATATGGGAATATTTTTTTACACAAAACAGGCATTTCACCAGGTTCCACCAGTAAATGTTTTAAATATTGGTCTTGAAATAACAATATAATATAAATACAGCTCGACAAAAAGCCAAATTAATGACACTGATCAGCCACAACATTAAAACCACAGTAAAGTGAATATTCCTATCATCCCTTTATCAATGGCGCCTGTATATCTAACTAAATAAAAAGACAGATAGAGAAGATAGACAGTTCGACAGATAAATATATATTGAGAGAGAGAGCGAGAGAGAGAGAGAGAGAGAAAGATACCCAAACACACGTATAGATAGAGAGAGTGGGGTTCACGCTTCGCTCCGTGTCTTGGGGGCAGACTCTCTCTTTCTGGTGGTCCCGGAAAGGGCGGGTTCAGTTCTGGGAGTTTGTGCCACGCAGACAGAAGCGCAAGATGTCTGAGCGCTGTGTGTTCTTCATCCTGCTGCTGCAGCTGCTCGGCGCCCTGCTGGACTCCGTCTGTGCGGGTGGGTCTGAGGACGAGGTGAAGATCGAAGTGCTCTTCATGCCCGAGAACTGCACGCAGAAGACCAGGAAGGGGGATCTGCTGAACGCGCACTATGACGGGTTCCTGGCCCAAGACGGCTCCCAGTTCTACTGCAGGTCGGTCCTTCTCTAACCCATTTTGAGCGCTCGGCTCTTTTTCCCAACTTCTGGTCATGTTTAAAAGTCTGTTGCCCATTTTTGCTTTCTTCTGTCACGTTTTTTCTTCTCTCATTTTCCCTCTCCTGTCTCGTTTCCAGTCGATCGGCTAAGAAAGGCGATCCTCACTGGTTTGTTCTGGGTGTCGGGGAGGTGATCAAGGGTCTGGACCTGGGGCTGAAAGACATGTGTCCTGGAGAGAAAAGGAAAATCACTGTGCCTCCCTCACTGGCCTTTGGAGAAAATGGCAAACGTAAGTTATGCCTCTGTCCAGGCTGTGTATGTAGAGTAATACCATTGTTCTGCTTTTAAAGTAAAAAAAAAAAATCATTATTGTTGTGAAAAACAAAATTAATGGGAAAATGTACATTCAAAGCAATCTGTCACGTCTCATAATGAACCCAAATTAATTGAGTCTACTTTCTTCTGACCGACAGAGGGCGCTTTTATACTAATTAAAATATGCTGCTGTTTTCTAACCTAAAGGGGGCGCTGTAATGCTCATCAAAACAAGCTACTGCTGTCTAACCTACTGACTGCACTGTTCTACTCATTAAGATATGCTACTGTTTTCTAACCAAAATGGGGCACTTTACACTCATTAAACTAGGTTACTGTTCTGCAATCAAAAGGGGGCGACAGTTGAGTGAACGCTGGCACCGACTTGCTGCCGCTGCTCACTGGTATCTTTTTATCTTTTGAAAATATTTTCTAAAACTTTTTAACCACTTATATTTTATATTGACACAGCTGGTGATATAAGCAAATTTTGCAAGAGTTTGAGTATTTGGGCCTAGTTCAACGGGTTTAGTTTTGACTGCAGTCCCCCACGGATTCGTTTACCTGGCTGCTTGGCTTCCTGGTGTCCTAGTTTGTGATTTGTGTATTGTCCGTGTTTGTCTTGGGGCCCCTTCTCTTCATTATCTACCTTCTTCCTCTTGGACATATCTTTCGTGGAGATAATATTCATTTTCACTGTTATGCGGATGACACCCAGCTCTATTTGTCCACTAAACCTGATTCCACTCTTCCCTATCTTTCCTTACCCTCTGTTTAGCTGAACTTAAATCATTGTTCTCTTCAATTTTTCTTAAACTTAACAGTAGCAAACAGTTTCTGTTGGTAGGCTCTAAATCTACAATTTCAAATTTTCCATTTCTATCGACAACTCTTCGGTTTCCCCCTCCCCACAGGTGTCATCCTCGACAGCACTTTATCTTTTCATTCACACATCAGTAAGATAAGATAAGATAAGATAAGATATAAACCTTTATTAGTCCCACAAGTGGGAAATTTGCTTAGTAACGGCAAAAAGTGGACAGTACAAAGTCGATGTACAGTACAGTCTAAAGATGTACAGTATAAAATCTAGGAATATAATGTGTATAGCTGTATTGTACAAAATATACATGTATGTATGTAAACTGTAAGCAGACTAAATTGCACATTTTAGTATAAAATACACAGTATAGTGTCACAGTATAGCATAAAATAAATGTTCAGATGTACAGCATAAAAATGTATAGTATATAATCCAGGAATATAAGTATGCACGACTATATTGTAAAAATGTACATATATGTATGTAAACTGTAAGTAAGACTATATTGCTCATTTAGAAGTAATACTAGATGTAGGCTTGGGCAAGTTGTGTGCATGTACACAGTGAGTATATGTAAATAAGTGTATACAGAGTGGATGTATAAGTCTAAGTGAAAAGAAAACCCTGTAAATACACAGACAGGTACACAGTGGAGTGACAGGCCTTGACAAAAGCATTAGCAATGCACCAGAAAAATTGCACATTTTAAATTGCCAATTGTAATGTCACTCGGTCTGCATACTTCCATCTATGCAACATTAATCGTCTCCATCCTTCTCTCACCCCCCCTGCCACTGCCATTCTTGTCCATAGCCTTGTTACTTCCCAGATCTGCAATTCACTTTTATTTGGTCTTACTCAAAAATCCCTCCATAACTCTGCTGATCGTAGTATCACCAGGACCCCTTCCATCCACCACATCACTTCCGTTCTGCAGCAGCTTCACTGGCTACCGGTTAAACATCGCATCAATTTAAAAATTCTTCTGTACCCATTTAAGGCCATTCACCACCTCTCCCCTCCATATTTGTCTGATTTGGTTTAGATCACCTCTCCATCTCGCTGCCTCAGATCCTCCTCCTCTCTCTCTCTGAAGAGGAGAGAAACATCACTGACATAAGAACCATCACTCTTTTCCTCTTTTTAAATCAAGACTCAAAAAATATGTTCAAATAGCATATTCAACATAATCTTGTCCATTCTGCCATATAATTTTGAATTGTTTTGTGTAGATTCTGCAGATTGCTCTTATGCTTGTTCTTTTTATTATGGTGTTGTGTACAGCGTCCCTGAATGTGTTGAAAGGCACTTTTCAGATAAAATATATTATTATTATTACGCTTGTTAAACTATGCTACTTTCAGCTATCAAAAGATTGTGTTATGCTCATTAAAACATGCTATTTAACCAAAAGGGGGTGCTGTTATGCTTGTTTTTCTCAACACGATTGTTCTGGGTAAGATGTCATAATTAGCTTGGGGAAATGAGGGTGGGAAAAAAGGTTGCGTCCCAAATCATACCGCAGCCTTAATTTCAAACTACAGCTGATCTGGGCTGGTTTATTCCTCAGAACTTTTAAACTCCACATGTTGACTTACATCCTTTTCTCTGTTTGACATCTCAGATCCCGTGCCGCCAAACGCCACTGTGATCTTTGAGGTGGAGCTCCTGCACACGAGACGTGGCCCACGCAGCATCGAAGCCTTCAAAGAGATGGACGCCGACAACGACCAGACTCTTACAAAAGATGAGGTCACTTTTCATGTGAAACGTCACACGACAACATCTGTTTGCCCCCTTTTGTGAAACTCACTGTGCATTGTTTCTCTTCACTTTCAGGTGTATCAGCATTTGAAGATGGAAGCGAAGAAGTTAAACGTGCAGAAGGAAGAGTCCTACTTCGAAGATGTCGTCACCGACGTGTTCCACAGGAATGACAAGGACTCTGATGGGACTTTGTCCTTGAAGGAGTACAACGTCTATGAGCATGATGAGCTGTAGCACCCGCGCTACCTCACAGACATTTTATTTCCTATGCAGTCAATACCTTTGTGAGGAGCAGGAGTCGAATGAAACACCACCAAACACCTTTAATAAACAGGATTTTTGATAATGGTGTGTTTTTGTGTTGTATGGTTCACATACTTGCATATTTCTTAGGCAGGACGTTGTAGGTTTGAAAGACAGTGTTGTCCATCACTTCAGGGCATGTGTGTGTTTCGGTAAAAATCCTGCTGCAGAACAGTGATATAATAGCAGATGTCATATCTTCTTATGGGTTTTCATTACAGATTATGTCCATTAATATAATAGTCATTTAACCATTGCCTGAAACTGTAGTGACAAGCAACAGGGCTTGACAGTTTGTCACATGCTAATCTCAAATCGTGCCATCAAACACTATCAAATCAGTCACAGTGTAGAACAAGCTGGGAAAACTATCTAATTGGGCTTATTCTTTCCAATACTGAATGTGGTGTTTCCAGACTGGCAATTCATTAGTTCTGAGCTGTTCTTATGTTGATGATTGAATATAATTAAAGTAGCTTTTTGCACACTTTCAAATTGCAATTTTAATATAAAAACAAATGACATGACACTTTTGCATTGGTTGGTTATGACAACTCATGACAGCATAAGACATCTGTCATTACATGTTAATGATGTTTATCAGTGTTCAGTTGCAGGTTCAAGGTTCAAATAAAGTGTTACCTGTATTTGTATTGTATTCCTTGCTCTGGCAAGGTGGGGGGGGGGGGTAACATTTTTATTATTATTAGTATTTCATGATATGAATATTTACTAATTATTAATATTATTTTGTAGCCAAGGTGTGTGAAGTAGTGTGTGAAAACTGCAAGAAAATGAAACTCATTACTGCAGCTTGTTTTGATAAGAACTGGATTTTAAATAGGATTTTAGAGTAAGTTAATCACTGATCCTCATAAACTGGCAACAAATAGCAAATAAGGATCACCTGCGTGTCATCGGGTCTCGACTAAACGGTCTTTTTCAAGTGTTTTTTTCCTCATAGGTTTCCTGCTTCTGCTACAAGCTGAGATGACGTAGGTAAACTGCAGTTTAGCCTGACTGTAGGTGGCATCTCAATGGGTTTATACTGTTAAAAGACCTGGATTCAGTGCGGCTCTTTAAAATGAATTAAGTCTGTGTAACTACATGCAGGTTCTGATTCAGCCTCACTTACGCCACATCTGTTTTGGGATTGTGATGTCAGTAACTGTTCAAACGATGACACTGGATCACAAAACTATCATTTCTGTCTGCTACCTCGTCTAATCCATGTGTCCTATGCTACATTCAGCGTGCTGAATTCAAATCTGAAGGCACATTTTGTCTATCACAGCAGGATCTGAAGTTATGCCGCATCAGATCCCCCATTAGAATCGGGAGGAATTGGCACTGGATCCTCTGCATCATGCAGTACTGGCTTAAGATCAGACTCACAGTCAGGATAGATGAGTTTCAAATGTCTGTTTCTTTGCAAATCCAGAAATGTTAGTTATACAGGAACAGCGCTTTGAGTGATGATCTTTCGGCACAGCTTTCCTTTCCACTGAACCACTGAGGCCAGAGTAACAAACAGTACCGCAGATATGAGGTCCAGCTTTTATCCTTCTCTTCAGTTTTACATCCAAAACAGTACTTCTAAGCAATCATCACTTTCTTGGTCATGATCACACAGATGTAACAAAGATGGTATTTACCAAAGATGTAACAAAAATGGTCACGATGGTTGACACAGATGTGCCTGTTCATGCTTTGCTTAAACTTTTACCCTCTATCTGAGAAAACCCTATAAAACAGACGTGCCTGTAATCCGTCCTGTCTTAAACTGTGCTGAGATCAGCTCATCCACAGGCCTGAGCTCTCACAGCACTGAATTCAAACAGGAAACGGATTTCAAACGAGGCAGTAGCAAACATCCTTGTGACAGAAACAGCTGTTGTTATGCTGGCGTGCAACAATACATGTATCAAAATACCAAAACAATATTATGCCTATAACTTAAAATCTGGACAATTTTGATTGCAGATTTGGATTCAGCACAGTCGATTTCATGCAAAAGTTTCACTTCCAGTAGCAAAATCTTTGTTTTCCGGTGTAATAGGACAAAAATGTCCTAAAATACATACACAAATTACACCTAAAGCTCAACATGACGGTCCAAATGTGACACTCATTTATGCTGCATTAAGACATTTCACACCACAAATCATACTAAACTATACAACCCATACGAAAACTGTTGACAGGTCATTATTATTCATACAGCACATTTAAAAGGCCTTGTGGTGCACAATGAAATCAACTAAAATATAAAACAGAATTAAAATACGATGAGCATTTCATCAAACTGAAGGGGAGAATAAAACGCACGTTAGTCACATTTCAAGTCAGGGCAGCAGACATTGCAGAGTCTGTCGCAGGACATGAACGATCTGGGGAAAAATCTGATTGTGATTGTTCTGATCAGTATCACAATTTAACTCCAGGACTGCGTCAGACTTCAGATAGTATAATATTTATTATAGTATTTTATATTACTAATATGAACAGAATTGTAACTGATGCACCATTTACACAATTTTATTATTTTTATATTTTAGTTCTATTAGTATATTTCTTCTACAAATGTTCCACAGAGTATACTAGACAAATAATCTGGAAATTAAAGATAAAAATAACTCAATTATTTTAAAAATCACAAAACTGAATAAACATGTCAAACTTTTCACAAATCTTTCAATAAATTATTTGAGAAAAAAATATTTTGAAAAAAATAGAAAAGAAACCCCTCCTACAAAGACATGGCTATGAGCAAGAAAAGCAAAAAAATGTGATAGGTCTATTCCTAAGGGGTGGAGTAGTAAGGGAGCTGTCTCTTCTTTGCAATTCTTTGTTTTGTTTTGTTATTTAGTTATTTTGTGTCTAAAAACATCATGCCTGTTCAATGGAATTTGATACATAATTGACATTCACAATTCATGACCATCCAGTGTCCATTCAACCTATACTGTCGGAAGACAGCACTATGTAAAGGGGGCATTTATCCAAAGCGACTCACAATCGTTAGTTACATTTACATTTACAGCAGTTCTGCAGACGCTCTTATCCAGAGCTACGTACATCAGTGCTCAGGTATTCAACATGTGTTCTTCAACCTGTAGGGCTAGACTCAAATCAACACCACTATTCAACAGATCCTGTCAAAGAAAATCAGAGGTTAAAGCATAAGTACAGAAAACATGGAGTTTTTTTTTTATATAGGTAAAAAGAAATTAGTAAGTAATTACAAAAGGCCTAGTTACAGGGACAGTCCCCCTGGTGCAACAGAGGGTTAAGTGTCTTGCTCAAGGACACAGTTGTAGAAAGTGGGGGTTTGCTCCTGCAATATTGTGGTAATCGGGTTCACAGGCAAGTATTTTACTCACTAGACTACTGCCACTCTTCTTGTAAGGTCAGCAATAGCTGTGGAAAGAGCCAGCAAAATGGACAAGGTTCTGGTGGGTGAGGTGAGAAAGGGGTAGAGCAGGGGTGTCAAACTCCAAACTCCAGTCCTGGAGGGCCGTGGTCCAGCCGTGGTCCAGCTTCGGTGATTTCCCTGCTCAGAAACACCAGGTTCACCTCAGCAGTCGAACCAGTTGTAGAACCATCAAACTGTGCTGGACAACGGAGTTTGACACCCCTGGAGTAGAGGGTCAGTAGTGGCACTTAACATTCACAAAGGGGGCTTTGGACTAAAACAGTCCAAATGTATATTCTTTTCCTTTTTCTAGGCCAAAAATTTATCTGTACCTCACATATTGCCTCACATTCAGAATTCACTAGGGGGCTCTCTAATGCAACAGATACACTTAGATGAGCTCACCACGAGTCCCTCCACAGGCATGTAGTCTTCATTCAGTGCATTACAGCAGAAAAAGGAGAAATCAGAGTCCCTGTTTGAGTGACATGTGACACCTGCCATCTTTTTTTAAGCATTTAAATGGGCAGGACCCACCAGCAGGGCCAAACTTTTATTACACTCTACAAACCAAAAATAAACCCATTTACATTGTAACTCAGTAATAAGCCTTAGAATGTAATAAGGCTTGGATTTTAAGAGGTTAATTCTCTGGAGGATTTTTTTTTTGTTGCTATGACCAAGTTCTCCCACTCCTCCAGCACACAGTCTATCATCTTGGAATGTCCTTTTCCGGATGGTGACTACTCTTTTTGGTATGTTCAAAGGCTAGACGAGAGCCCACCCCGCTTGCTTGTTCCAATAAAATACAGTTAAATTATTTACCAAAGTGATGTTCACAGGCTCACTATAAACAGAGAAACTAGGTAGAAAACTCACTTTACAAGTGAGACTCAGCTCTGAAATCGGGTTTCTGTGTATGTTCGCAAAGCTCCATTCCCTTTCCCCTACTGAGAGAACCTAAGATATGACATAAGCCATGTCCAAGCCAACATTCTGAGCAGAGCCAGATAGCACAGGAGGTGGGGGTGTCCTAATAGGAGGGGAAAACATTGAGATGCAGTCAGCTTACTTTGACCCTGAATGTAAATTCAACAATCTAGCGCATGCCTTAGCAAATGACTCTTTTTGATTTTTTTAGACTATAAGAATGAATTATTTTTTTAGAGGGAATTTAGCTGGAAGCTTGGAGGTAATTGGTGCAAACCACCTTTTCTCGGTTGACATGAATGTGTGCCAACAAAATAGACGAAACTAAATTGGCAGCTTGAGGAGCAGGAAACACACACCTTGACAGGATTCCTCACCTGTCTTTAGGCCGTCCATGGTGTTTGAGGGGCAGTTGTTCTCTGGGACAAATGGATATGCAGTGGTTGTCTTAAGTATAGGTTAAAGTAAAAACTGGTTAAAGACTTCCGGCAGGGAGATCGTTGGTTTCACATCTTTGCTCAGTTTCCCATGGCCATGGGTTGGCCTACAGTGCTGACATTTTAAGAGTGGATGCATGCTAAATTAGACATGGCATTGCAATGGAAGGATAAACTCCCAGAACACTTGAGATCTATAAGATTTAATGCATTTGGGAAATGTTGGCTTGTACAGACACATTCCTGAACACTAAGAATCCACTCGCTGCAGGACGTTAGGAAGTTGTAGCCCTGTAGCGTGTCGAGAACTCCCAGAAAAGCCCCATGCATTATCACAGTGTGTCTTTGTTCAAGGATGAACACTTCCATTGTTCATAAAGGCTCAACAGAGCTTTCGTAGCAAGGTCAAATATAGCTGTGCAAGATTTAGCCTCAACTATGCACAAAACTTAAAGTGGAGAACACGAACATGTCCTGAAGGTGAAATGCAGGAGTGGAAAGATCGAATTAAAGTCTTTTAAAGTCTTTTAAAGATTTATTCTGTCACTTGTAATCCACGATAAAAACCCAACAAAAGTTGCATACTATAGTATAGAGGTATAAAAGAACACATTATTTTAATGCCCATATATATTTGCCAGAACACAGTGTAAATCAGTGAACTGCAATACCATGGCTGCAGTTTAACAGATACCTTCAGTGGATGAAAAAGAGAAAACAAGGATGTGGCCAGTTTCTTTTGAGGGAAAGTTGGCATGTTTGACTGCAAATGTGAAGTTGTTGAAAAACAGGCCCCTTGAGACAACTTTACACAAAGAAAAAAAGGAAAAAGACAAATTCTTAAAGCTTCAACTGAGCATTGTGGAACAAAGTAGTTAGAATACAAAAAACATACATGTATAAACCCTTTTAACAGGTTATCATCCACATTCTTTAGCCGGTGATGTTTTGAGAAGGTCAGAAACAGAACTGGGGGAAATGCTAATAACATCTTCGCATGATCAAAATGTGGCAACAAATAAAAATGTAAGTAATCTATATTTTGGAGATGCCTGGATGATCCCGATGTTTGCAGTCAGTCTATCAACAGAAACCTAAACCTGTGGGACTTAAATGCTAACTTTAGCTGGAGGATTCTATTTATAGCCTTTACAGCCTTGTTAGCTTTGGGAGACACAGCCCACACAGGTGATAATGATGGGATGTAAGTGATGACGACAGGACATAAATGATGATGACAGGACGTAGACGATAAAGACGGGATGCAGGTGTGTCTCACAATATTTTTAGTGCACGCACAAAATTATAATGTGAAACCAAACCAAATCAAATCAAATGTGCACAGTGTAATAAAACATGAACCTAGGTCTGGATTTTCAGGGGTGAAAAAAGAGGTCTCTAAAATGAGCTATGCATTTTTCCATCAACAATGATGATAGAACATAAATAGATAGAAGTAGGTATGGACTGCAAAACTGGAAAACAGCTTGGTCTTTTAAGGTGAGTAAGCAAGACTACAGGATCAAGAAAGATATACAGTCCTTTGTTTTGTCTCGGGACAGTCATATTCATGAAGAGGTGTGCAGAGATTCTCACCCCTCGTTGCTCCCTAGCAGCTCAACTAGGGAATCACCAAAAGAGCCCCTGTTAATCTAATAACTCATGCTGGGAAAATGTCTATGGTTATATTCATTAGAAACATCCAAACTGATTTCCATTCCGCCACCAGAATGTTCTCTAGGGGACTTGCATAATGAGGTTGCCATGCAAAAACAAATCTAGGAGTCATCCGGTAACATACTGCATAACACACTAAATTTTCCAGTTGAGATGCGGGGTAAATGAAGAGGCACAAGCTCAGAGATGTAGTGGTAGACGAACCGTAATAACAAATGCCAGCAGAGCAAACAACATCTGTACCCAAAGGGGTTCTGCTTTGTAGACCAACACTAGCATGAGTCTGAGCACTCAGAATCCAGGATAATAGACCTCAGAAGAAATCATTCCAAATGATTCCGAACTGTATATTCTACAACAACCCGTCCGTTTCCATTCACCCTTTCGGCTAGCGTGGAACAGTTCAGTATAACTAACAATGGCACAAGCTGGAGCTCAAATTCTGCATCTTGTTATTAAAGTAAATAACAGCTGCATGTAGGTGTCTGTCAGTTTACAAGTATTTTATTTTGACACATGTGAACCATAGATCAAGCTTGTCATGGCAGCTCTTTATTAGGACAGCAGCAGAAAGCCCCCAGCCTTGAGTAAACAGCCAGAGAGACATAGTTTCATTGGGGGGGGGGTGTCGAAAAAAAGAAGAGGCCAAGAATAAATACTGCTAACGCCCATCTCCTTTCATTTAGTCTATTTGTTTTGCGTATTTGTTACAGGACACCACATCTAAACAGAGTGAACAGCCCTCTTGGTTTCTTAATTAGCTTGATAGTTGGGGCATGTTGCTGTAGTGTTTGTAAAGTCAAATTGTGTTTCCAACCAAATATTTAAAAAGCGCTTTTTCAGTACGCTGATGGTAAACTACTTTTTGAAACTCAATTGCTGAACCGAGCTGGACTTACATTTAGTTTTATGACTAGATTAAGGATTAGGATTAGGACTGCCATCTGTGTTGAGGTTAAGGTTACTTGAGGAATTGTTACATTATAGGTAAAGGAAAATCTAGGTATTGTAAGTAGGGGTGTGTCAGTCAGAAATGGGCAGAAATCACTGGTTCAGAGATGGAAAAAAGCCTGAAGGATCACATAATTCTTCATTAAACTTTGAGCAGCATGCTGTAACGAGAGACCCACATATGAGGTGTAATACGGACGAGCAGCAGGGCTGTGTCCCAAACGGCTCCCTGCTTCCTACATAGTGCACCTAAAATACAGAATCCTGCATTAACAGTGTAAAACACGTCTAAAAAGAGACGCTGGACATTCAGCTATGTGTGCAGAACGCCATAATGGACACACTATGCACTAAATAGGTGTAGAAACTTGCATAGCCATCTAGGGGAAGAAGAGACCCATTTCAGATTCAAAAATCATCCAGACAGATTATTAACAGCTGCTGAACAGAAGTAAAATGTATTAATTACCGGATGATACTCAAGGTTGGGTTATCAATATTATCAGATATAATACCATGTCAACTCTAATTAAAAGACATTCCGTTGAATATACGTCAGTGAAGTTAAGCATCAATATACATTGGAACATCACTCACCAAATCAGTTTGAATTGTTTCCTGTTTATGGTGTGGAACACAATGAAACTTAACTTCTTCCAGGCAGCAGTTTAATTAGGGCCACATCTTGAGCCCAATGTGCAGTGCAGCTCTTGAGCGAGCGCCGAGATCATCCGCAGACAATCATCATGGCGGCAGTGTTTTACACCCCACGGCCTAAAGCTGCCAGGCCCAGCCCCCCCCCTTCCCAGTCTCACTTCTCTGTCTGCCTTTCTCTCTCCATCCGCAGAGAGAGCATATGTGCAGTTTGGTGACTAATGACAAAGCATAGAAGGGGAACCTCAGGTTCAGGGATGTATTAAGATGACCAGAATCACCATTTCATTCTTTTCTACATTTCCTTAACGCAACTCTGTACACAGTTTAAAGACAGGATAGTGTTGAGTGTAAAACATGTGGCTGGCTGAGTTGTTCTTAATCCCTTTATCTGGTTTGTTTTATAAAAATCTACATTTTTCTTGCACGTTGGTTTTTTTTTTTTGGTATGAGCTCAAGCTACATTTTTACATGCCTATTTTGCAATGGGCATTTAATAAATGACCTCTGTTTAAATTTGCGGCCCTTTATTGTTTGGACTGAAACACTCTTTATATCTTTATTGTGAATATATGGGGCTAAATTGCTGAAGGCTTGGTAGGATAATACACAGTGTGCGAAACGTACATATGTACAAGCATAGTCACAAAATTAGCCTTTGTGTGACCACAACACGCACTCACAATGCGCCTGAATTTAACGGGATACACTTTACTGTAGTATTTTACGCAAACTGTGCAGCCCCGCCCATTGACCGCACAATTTTGAGGCATCAACAAGCTTGAGACAAAACAGAAAATAAAAGCTCAGTAACGAAGATATAAATTAAGTTAATTCCCACCAAAACATTCTCCAGCGTTTATGGCAATAGGAAAAAAAAGAGAATTCAAAATGAGCCGATCTCTTATCTTAATTTCCATGTAGGGACTGCATATACATGGGAGTGAACAATATGTTTTGACAGTGTTTACATTCTGCATTAAACTATTTTCTTTATTAAAGCAATGAAATGTTTTCCATGATTTGGTCCCTTAGAATTACAGAAGGACATGATATTGTGTCATAATAGGCGAACCAATTTTTTTTCTTCCATTCCGAGCTTCAGTCCAGCTACAAAATATTTGGTGATGTGGAGGAGCAGACCTAAAATTTTGTTGACCGGGGGCTGGGAGGGGTGTTGGAGATATACGATCTTATTAACCCCAGGGGGGACACTAGCATGCCGAAGTGGCCGGTCGTGTCTCTTGTGTGAATGTGTGTAATGGAAATTTGAACTGGTCTTCAAGTCCTGGCCATTTAAGGGGTTAAACCTCCTCACTGCAGATTTTGTTCCAGTAAGTGCTGGACATTTGATGAACTGTGGTGAAGGAAAACACAGGTTAGAGCATTTTCTAAAATATAAAGCAACTAACAAGTGTACTGAGGGGGCCCAGAAACATATGGATTGCTTCATTTTCTTACAGTAGTTTCACTGTCTATGGTGAACTATTTGGGAGCAAATAGTTTGGCCAAGTATTTCTGCATTAGAACAACAGGGCAGGCCCCGAACGTCTCGCCTGTCACGCAGCCCCAGAGACGTCAGGACAGACTCCGGGTGAGGTCAACGAGAGGGCAGCACAAGTAGTGAGACAAAATGAAAAAATGGCTCAAATTTCCTGAATAATTTGTAAACAGCTTGTCATTTCATGCCAAATCAGTTGTGAAAAACCTTACAGGATTAAGATGGAAAGAAGACACCTCATGCATTCTAGAGCTAGTGAAAGTACCGCAAACATGCTCACAGTGACTTGTACAAACAGAAGCTAGACAGACCTGAATAAATAACGCTACGCTCGGCTGTCATTACTCAGCCAGAAGATATTTGGGGATAATTCGCTCGCGGCCACCTTTCCTTCTCTGTCCATCAGTCAGCCTCTTGTGGAATGAAACAAGCTTAAGACAGACAGATTTTTTAAATGTATTGATAGTGTATGTGGAGATGTGTAAGACATTAATACACATATCAAGATCTCTGGTAATATGGGGTTCAACTGGGTCAAAGTAAAAAAAAAAAAAAAGCCAATTTTTGATTGCCTCTTCAAACCTATACATGAACTAGACTTGATAAAGTGCTCTTGGTTCCTCATTTGATGTATGTTCGCTCTGAAACCATATTTCATGTCATTCCAAAAGTTTCCCTTTTCCTCCCAGGGAAACAACAAATCTCCAGTCTATCCAGCCGAGATGCGTGGAAACGGACAGAAATGCCATGGCGCCACACTTATATTGTTTTTGCTTTAAAACCCACCACTTTGAGTGATTAACCATACCCCGACTCCAGTTCTCCAATGGGACGCGACCACACTCGCCGCCCTCATTGGACATGTGGGGAGGCGGTCAGGGGGTGCATCTGGGATAGAGCAGTCCACGTTTTTTTTTCTGACGAGAGGGAGGTGGGAAGAAAAAACCCACCAGCTCAGTTCTTCCCCTGTGAAAGCATGACATCAGCATCATGGCATCATGCTAGATTGTTTTATACCCAGTGATTATCAGGGCTTATTGAAAGAGACTTTTTGCTGTAGCCTGAGGTTTGTTTTCTCTCTCCTGCAAGTCCAGAGTTGTATAGTTTTCTACTTCTGCACAACCTCCCCAGTGTCAGTCTCCCCCTTTTCACTTTCTACAGTTCTCTTGTGCTCTCTTTACTGTATTCTCAACCCAATAAACTTAACTTCTACAGTATACTATACTAATACTCTGGTATACATGATACTACATGAAAAAGTGCTTTTCTACACATTACACGTCCCACAGGGAAAAAAAAACAGATGCTACAGTTAATACTAATAACTGCTGTTAAAAAAATAACCTGTAGACTAAAATGTAAAATCAGCAGCAAAATGTAAACTGACAGTTTGTTATTAAATAATGAAATGCAGTTATGTGTTTATAGTAATATCTTTGAACGGCTTTTCTATACGAGGTATTCTGGATGTTACCTTTGCTTTTTGATTTTGCTTATTAATACGTATTTAAGAATTAAACTAATTTGAATGAATGGAACTCAAATAATGTTACTCTGAACACTGAACCTTTGTCTCCAGGTTGTGTTAGGTGAAGCTGAAAAATTTACAAAGCCAAGCATTTCTTCATCTTTACTTCAGAAGACACATCACTGCCTCTTTCAAGATCTTAGTTAGAAAACCGATCAGCTGCCAGTTTCCTGACAAACTCAATTTGAGGCTTAAAGGACATCATAGCTGCTTGCAGTTTTTTTCAAGAGTGCACACTCAACACTGTTAACTATTTCAAGGCAGCATGATACTGCAGGAATTAGTAGTAACAATGGATCATAAAACAAGGATTCCTTTACTTTAAGGTCATTACAGTAGGTTGTCAGCGCATGGCTCGCAGTAAAATGTCATGCCTGCAGGGCTCTGAAGTTTTAAAATGGGAAGCTTCAGGGAGTAAAAAGGGAAAAGCCAAAAGTGAGTTGCTCCACAAGAGTAGAGAGTGCTGCTTTCCATCCATTTCCAAATCCAAACACAGTTTTAAAGGTCAGCTCTTATACAAAAATTTGCACCAGTGCTGTCATCACTGGTTTCCAAATTACAAACATTGCTGAACTGAACTGAAATTGCTTAAATAATCTGAAATGTCAAAGCAAATGTCTACATTCATGAATCAAGGCAGAAAGAAATAATCTATGAACATTTATATCCACTGTGTCAGCATGATTTAGCCTAAACTACTTAATACTTACTTTTTTAAACTTTACTAGTGTTGTTTTTCCACGACAGTGTATCTTATCATTTTGATTTTTACATCACCAGTGTGATCTAATACTGGGTTATCTCAAGAATTTTAAGAGCTGTGTTGTGATGAAGAGCAAAGATGTTAAACTATTGGTTCTTCTCAGAGTTAGACAGTCTCAATTCTGAGCTCTAATAACAACACACTGAACCAATATTTCTTTAATTTTAGCCTAAAAATTGAAACTATATATTTCTGCATTACGTTTATAATTTAAATTATAAGTGCAGTATAATTTCAACAAGGCCCTGACATTATGAAATGTTGATGCTTATTATTCAGAAATTACTATTTAAAGTATGTAATTAGTAAATTATAAGTCATGAAGCCTGGACCCACTAGATGGACCCCTTACAGTTTAAAGGGTCAGTGTCTAATGACAAGGAACAAAGTCAGTTTTTGTTCCGCTGATAAATGACCGCAGTGAGAAATGATGCACGTTGTGAGTGGTCTCCACATGTGCCTTTATGAGACTGAAAGCTAAAATCCACTTCAATTGCCTGGCCTAATACAGGCAGCCTCACATTTTCCAGTTCACAAGCACCTCAGACAGCCAAGCAAAAACGTGGTGGATGTCCTGAGACACATCTCTTAGTCATAATTCCGCAGTGTGTGTCTCGGTGCATGACGCGCACTATTTGTCCGTCTGGAAAACACTCTTTTTCCCAGGACCACCTCTGTTTCCTACTCCTGCAGAGGGCTGAAAACCTTTAAACAACATCAGGGCTGAATGTAAATCAGCAGATGCTGAAACACAGCAAAACTGCACCTGAGAACCAATGTGGCACCATCTCCCTATCTCCATTCTCTCCGATCTTTGTGTCTTATTTTCACAATCCTTCCAGAGTCTCCAGAGTCCATTTTAGATCAAAACTGTATTTAAACGTCACCCCTGACCTCACCTCTGTCCCCTTTCCAAAAGCTCTGGAAAGTCAAGCTCCCCCCTTGCGCTCCCCTCTCGGAGCCCCTCGTCCACAATGTCTGGAAACTAAACAAATATCTGAACCCAGCACTCAACCAGAAGACCACTGTTCCCCCAGCTCCCCCACCAATCCTCAACCAAAGATATCTCAGCAGTGAGTCAGAGGCAGCCATTTTGCTTCTTCTAACATTTTCCAGTAGGTACAACTTATTTCCCATGTAAAACCAATTTCACTTGCGGGTTGCTCAGTCACAAACCTCAGAGGCATTCTGCCCCCTCCTCCTCTATTTCCAGCTGAGCACTGCATAGAGTTTCGCAATATGTCCTACAGGACCCAGTAAGGCTGAGTTCAGATTTTTTCCTCTGTAAAGATTTTCCACCATTGTGTTTTATATGCATTTGCAGTATATTCAGTCTCCTCTTTGTTTTAATGCCATTTGGAAAAGCAAATATATGGGAATTCTTTGTCAAGGTAGTAGAAGCTTACGTCAGTTGTGTTTCAGTGTGATACAGTGACCTCTCAAATTCACATCACAGAAGTTGTTTTAGTTTATGAAACCCTGTTGAATAAAACTCAACAGCTTCCCTATTGGCTCCTGGAATCATCTTGTTTTACTCATATTGCTCTCCACCTTTGTGCTCTCTGTCCCCCTGGCCTAGGATAGCCTTGATGTTTTTGGCTGTAAGGGTGAGTTATCCATTCTCCTGTTGAGAGTTGGGTAGTACAGTGGCAGCTGATCAAAATTGCATCGATCTAGCACAAGCCTATTCAATTATTTTTCCTCTTCTACTCTCTTTATCGAAACAGAACAATACTGAAGTCAAATGTTAGAGATGCTTATAAAATATCATCTCAGTTCACTTCAGTCACATTTGTGGGCTTAATTGAATGCAATGAGTGCATATTTCTCAATCAAGCAGCTTACAGTAAAGTGGAACCACTTAATTTAACAACCTTAAATTTACTGAGCAAGTCATTTTCTGGAGTGCAATTTCCAATATTTTTTTTTACGTACATTCTGTTGATGCCAGCATGCATAGTGAAAATGCAGAAATCATGATGCATTAACCTGGATTACAAGAAATGTTAAATGTATTTCTGTAGAGCATTACAAATACAGTAGAATTAATAAAACACAGATATTCAGTTTTGTTGTTGTTGTGTTCTAATCTGCCAATACTGATTTGATTGCAGTATCAACCCTACAGTCATTTCCAAGAAAATAATTAGTGTGAGTGTGGAAGCAATAAAAATTAAATTTTTGTATGGGTAGAGATAGTGGAGAACTGTTTGTTGTGGTGTCATTAAAAATAATCAGCTCATGAACGGGGCGGCACTTGTTTTTTCCCACTTATTTTCAGGCAAGAGTGGTTCACTCCACCCATCTTCAGCCTTCCTTAACCATACATGGATTGGTAACAGACAGCAAGTTAATGCCCCCAGTGGTTCAGCGGTAAAATGTACTGTGCTGAATGAAGAGAGTCAGAAGAGGCGCCGGTTTGATACCATGCTGTGTGCAGCAATTTTTTATTTATACAAACTTTTTTGGCCATAAAACCCATGTTTGAATGTCCCCAAACACGGCTTTTGTAGCTACCATGCAATGAACACATCAAACGAACTCGGATCCCTTTGAAGCAAACCAGGTGGTCTCAGTCCAGTTCGCTTTAAGTCCACGGCACGGTTCATTTAACTCGCGCATTATGAACACAAAGCGTCCGGGTTCGCTTCGACAGTTTTCGCCCTCTAGGCTTGCTGTAGGTAAATCACGTATTACAACGCCGGGAAACAGACAATAAAGAATAAACTAATAATAAAGAAATAAACAAATAAATACAAGCGAATAAATAAAAATAATAACAATAATAAAACAAAATAAATAAATAAAGGGGACCTAGAGATTCTTGTCAAGATCAAGTTTCTCTACCAAGTTGCAGAGCCTTAAAGCATTCTTGATCTCCATCAGTTGAAAAAAAAGAAAAGCAGTAGCAGAGATCTTTATGGATATTTAACCATCTACTCCTTTGGAAAAAAAAATTCCCAGGAATGGAGAACGTGAAGAGACAGCGGCAGTAAGTTGGATGAGGAACTAAAGTGTGAACAGAAAAAGAACTGTGACCCATCTGAGCTGAAGTGGAGCAGAAAGAGAACCGAGTTTCCTTTCAAATGAACTCACACTGTGAAAAGAAAAAGAAGAGTTCCCTTTCTGTTGGTCCACTTTTTGGAGCAATTCTAGAGGACAGGGTTTTGTTCCTTTAAAGAGGACTAAATGTGAAAACACTCTTAAACACAAAAGAAATTGTAGTTCAGATAAACCAATGAGTGAATGTACAGTGTGCAGGATTAACACAGTTATTATTTACAAGTGAGATTTATGAGGCTACCACCGATGTCCATGCTGGACCTTGGTAACACCAGGAATCACGAGTTTGGGAAATTCCCAGTAGGTTTTGGACCAATAACTGTGACCTAACTACATGCTATGATCGCATATAAGTGCCAGAACACACAGATGGTAAACAGTGAACACTACAACCAAGTCTGTCTTAACAGGAACATAAGGGCTAAATCAGAGGTGCCTCTGGTTTGCTGATTGTAAATGGTCAGTTAATGAGCTTGTTATAATGGACATCAAGGGCAAAAAGCACTTGAGAAGGAGCACACATCCGAGCAGGCTGGTGACAGATAACTACGTATGACGTTGTCACTTTCACCATACATTTTTTTTCAATTTTATCATTTGCTGGCAAGCTCAGTTATCGCATGTTAGCAATATTATTTACCTCATAAACAAAAACGAGCAGGAAATGAAGAAGATATGAAAGGACATATTTTAAAACAGACTGTTAACTGTTACCCATTGATGAACTGGTCGTTATCTGTCAAGTTGGCTTTTAGTCAGTAACATGTTAGTAATGAGCAGTTTTTACAAAAATGTGAGGGGATATGCTAAAATGTCAAATGTCTTCTCAGTGTGTATGTGTTTGTGTATGCATCTCTTTGTGAGGAAAAAGTGTCCTTGTAAAGAGAGCAACAAGGGAAAATCTGCAGAAGTGGGGACATTTAGCTGGAAATATACTTTTTTTTTTTACCACAAATTTGACTTTCTGGGATAAACGAAAAGAGTGAAAAGACTGCTGTTTGGTTACTAGAGTTAAAGTCTGGGTTGGGTTTAGGTATAAGTTTAGTATTACTCATACAGTTTTACAGTGGAATATCCTCACAAATATAGTAATATCAACGCGTGTGTGTGAGTGTGTGTGAGTGTAAGTGTGTGTGTGTGTGTGTGTGCGCGTGTGTGTGTGTGTGTGTGTGTGTGTGTGTTTGCATGTAGTAGAGAAACTATACATACAATCTGCAGTGTGCTGGTGTGCATTATATAATTCCTCGTCTGAAAAAAAGTCCTACTGACACCCTGGGCCTGTAACAGGGAGACAGAGAGACAAATGGGAATAATACTTATTATCCATTTAAAGCGTTTAATATTATTCATGTTTGGCTGATTTGTCAATCGGTCATGTAGCTGTGCAGCAGTGATGATTTAATAAAGGATACTAGTCCATGTTCAGACCCTTCACCCTTGAATATCATTTGTCCTTGTTGTCCTTTATCACGGTTCAGAATCAATACTGTCAGGAGCTGGGAAAATTTATGTTGACCTTTAAACAGACCTCGTGTAGTTCATCTAATAGATCTGAGATCTGTCGATAAATCCCAAGCAGAAACTGCTATCCCAGGTTTCTGCTCCCCCTCTGAATTAAGTGGTAGTAAATGATTGTTTTGCTTTCAGTGTATCGTACTGTTTAGCACGGTAGGAGGCCTGCCATGGCAGCACCTTGGTAATGTCTTATGCTACATTCATCTTTATCAAAATCATGTGTGGCTGGACACAGTCAGTAATTAAGTAAATAAGTAAGAAAGCAAGTAAAGCTTTATTGTCATCTCAGCCATATACATATAGTACACAGTGAGACGAAATATTGTCCTCCTGGACCATCGGTGCAACATAGAACACAACAGAACAGCAGCACTCAGACAGATCAACAGTGAGGGTAAAAAGGGGGGATTACAAGTTAACCTATATATTTAGTGAAGGTGACCATTCTGCCATACGTGAACACACCACAGCACACAGTGTGAACAGCACGAAATTCAACCTCTGCATTTAACCCATTTAACCCATTCACCAAGTGAAGCAGCCAGGAACACAGTGCCCGGGGAGCAGTGTGTGGGGACGGCGTCTTGCTCAGGGTACCTCAGAGGCGCCTAGCGGTCTTGGGAATCGAACCCACAACTTCCTGATTGCAGAGTGAACAGCCTAACCACTAGGCTGCCCTTCGAGTGGGTGTGCTCGAAGAGTCTTGCCTCTTCTGTGCTTCATATTCTGCATGGAGATTGGGATGTTTTGATTTTATATGATAAAATAATCCCGACGGTGAGAAAGTCTTTGTGGATGCACCCCCTCTAGAAATTTCGGCATTGTGCACTTTACAAACGGCTTTCCGCGTGTCTTTCTTAGATATATCGGCTGCGGTTGCGTCATCATAGCGTCATCACTGTTTCGGTCGCATAAAAAAAAATTCCATGGCCGATCTTTCGGTGCATCCCTAGTAATAATTCTTGATTTTAGCACAGATGTAAGGTCCTTTCATACTGCTTCATTTAACTGTCTAACTCAATGCTCTGTGGTCCAGTTAGTGTCGGGATACAAACCATCTAAGCCCCATTCTGTCCACAGCTTTCTTCACTCAGTTGTTCCACAATCTTCGACTGTCCGACTGTTATGAAACGTGTGGGCTTTTTCACAGGGGGGTTATAGCCATAGGAGAAGCGGATATCGCCACCATGTGCCTGCAGCTGTCCGATAAGCCCAGAGAATACTCATACTTCAGCCCCCGCACCATGGCCACATGGGTCGGCCCAGGCTACTGGCTCTTCAAACCCGCACACAAACGTGAGTTCAGATTCTACCATGGCTAGTGCTGTATCAGACCAGATTGATTGAGCTTTTGGGCATTAACCCAAACAAATGTATTTTCTTTGTTATAGAGGATCACAAGCCAGAGAAGGAATCCAAAAAGAGGGCGCCAAAAACCCCCTTTATCGTCAGTTTCACTGAAGACATCCACTTCCACAATTACTTCCGTACCACTAAGGTCAGATCCCATTTGCCGTTTCCTGGAAATACTGTTCGAAGGGCCTCATAACACGGCTTTGTTTTGGAGAATTCATTAACCTACTTATTTACCTAAAAATTAAAGGGCCCATGTCCTGTTTCTTTGCTGTGTTGTCACAGATTATTGTGCTAGATTTGTTGCAAAAAACTATTTTATGCCTGTCAAACTGTCTTATCTCTGGCATATTGAGTAGATTAAATGAAAGAAATGGACACAAGTGTTGGCTGCAAAGTGTCTAAAGATACGAGGCGCCTAGATAAAGGAGTTCCAACCACTCAGCTTTCAGCACCACCAGTATACTGATCACCGCCTGATCATCTGGAATCATCTGCTCTCTTTCTCTCTCTCTCTCTCTGTCTGTCATGCCATTTTACTGTAAAATGATTAAAGTCAGATTTGTTACTTTTCTTTTACGTGTTTTTGTTTCCTTCATTTTTTTCAGGCTGCCACCACCTTTGCCAAATCTGCCCTGAACACCAGCAATAAGAAAACTACACTGCCAGCAGATTTCCAGTATCCCCTCAGCAAACTGTCTCAGCTCAGCCTCAAACCCTCCAGCACGGTGACTCACTCTGACTTGTTTCACTAAAGCAGACTGTAAGGCCTTGATAAACAAAACCCCTGCTGTGTAGTGTAGGACGGGACATTAAATATATCAACATAAGGTGTTTTGTAATCAGATCACTCAAAGTAACCTGTTGGTGTAATGAGTTAACCCTTATTGGAGGATCTATCTTGTATCTGGGGCCCACGTTCAACTGTCCTGATGGTGTTTCTTTGGCGTTGCTGTTGTATTTCAGCTCAGCGGAGGAGGAAAGAAGAGGCTATCCGGTGAACAAGCAGAGGAAATCGGAGAGTACGACTATAATAACGCCAATGATACCGCCAACTTCTGCCCAGGGCTGCAGGTACACACACACACACACACACACACACACCACCATCACCATCCTTTACTACAATGGTTCCCATTGTGGTTCTCTGAGGACCCTGTGGCTTTCTTCTTAAACCTGAGCTGGGTGAACAGGTCTGTTCTGGAACACAGCACAAATGTGGGCTGGATTTAAGGCACTGACGACTGGACTGGATTCCACTGTTCAAGCACATGAGGCAGTACTGAAACGGCATTTAGTTGTAGCTTTCTCCATCATCAGTAAACTTTATTAAAACAATCACCTCTTTACCTTTGTTTTCTGTTTTTCTGCCACCATCATTCAAAATTTCATCAGGGCGATTAGGGATTTCCTCTTTTATGGCGCAACAGTACACAGTGTGAGCCATGCAGAAGTTGTGGTACATTTTGTTGTGTTTTGTTTTTTTTTAAATAGAAATAATTAGGAGACAATGCTATTGTTTTTACTTGTAGACAAATCAGTCAGGATGAAAATTTTAGTGCACCACAGTGCCAGTTTTTTAAATTTGTTTTGTTGGAAATGGCATGAACAAATATGCATTTTTCTGTTTTGTAACTGTATGTTGTGTGTGGATGGATTGTGTGACATACTGAAAAAATGTTCTCATATTTTGTACGTGTGGGTGTGTATATGATAGATATAAAGTTGACCTTCCTGATCTCTCTGTGTCTGTAGGCTGGGGACAGTGATGATGATGCCGAAGGGTTTGCGGGGTCCGATGATTCTCAGCCTGTTGCGGACAGTAGACTGAACCACTCGACAGGTGACCCTGAGAGCGCCTCCACATATGGAGAGGACTGCCTGGTGCCGGAGCCTCACAAGGTAGATAACAATAACAAAACTAAGCTACTTCACTTTAAGAGTATTTAGTTTACTTTTATGTTATCTGTATATCTGTAGATTAATAGAATTGGCAGTAAGTCCAAGTGCCCAGTGTTGTGGGGTTGGAGTCCTAGCCAGTGATTGGCATTTTGGGCGCTATTTTGTACAGAACTTGTGGAAAGTAATAAAGAAAGTAAAGCATTTCTGAGGTACCAAACTAATCAAACCATGCCTTGCTTTTCCTACTGTTGCCACATAATTGAAAGCACATAATTGCCTAAACTGTCTGTGTGCTGTAGCGTGAGCATTACTCTTCATTGGAACTTAAGTGCCTATCCCAAACCCTGAAAAACAGCCCAGCCCATTATTCGTCCTCCTCCAAACTTTACTGTTGCCATTATGCATTCCTGTAGGTAGGGTTCTCCTGGTTTCCACCAAACTTGATTAATCAAAAGGCAAATTTCCCAACCCTGGGCCTAAAAAGGGTTCTTTTATCACTCCAGAGAACACATCTTCATTGTTCATTACGGCCTGTTCTTTTCTCCTAGTTGAATATCATTCAAATTAACTACGCCAAGACAGCCAAAAAGATGGACATGAAGAGACTAAAGAACAGCATGTGGACCCTCCTGACCGACAGCCCCGAAAAACCTGCTGAGGTATTTCTTTTTTTTTTTCCCTGCACATAATAAGAGTAAACATCTTATAGAAAATTCTACTTTTTTGTGATTTGATCTAAGTCTGCTGTAAGTGCAGTTATATATATATATATGTGTGTGTGTGTGTGTGTGTGTGTGTGTGTGTGTGTGTGTGTGTGTGTGTGTGTGTGTGTG